>NPFG01000510.1:0-25434 GCA_002288965.1 Xylaria sp. MSU_SB201401
ATTAATAGCCTATAACTATAAAAAATCTATAGTTATAAACTCTAACCTTCCTTTTTAAAGGTAAAGTATATTTACACCTAATATATCTTTAAAAATAAATATTTTAATATACTTTTATATATAGCTTTAAGTTATTAAAAGCTAATTACTTTAAAGTAAGTCTAAATTATTAAACTAAATGCTAAAAATCTATTATATATTTTGCTATATTTTCTAAGCCTTATTAAAAGCTAATTATAATCTATATAAAGCCTTTAAAAATATTCTAGGTAAAAAAAGAATAATTCTAATTATATTCCTTAATAATGTTACTATATTATAAAAAAGCATATATAAAAAAGAATTATATATCTAGAGCTTCTATAATAGACATTTTGTAAAAAGGTACTAGCTTAATAGCAGGTAAGTACCTTTATTTAACTTTTAAGTTATAAAGCTAAGCAAAAAAGATATAAGACACTAGAGCTTGCAAGTAAAGCTAGCAAAAAATATAAAAAGCAACTAAATATAACCATTGCTACCCTTTTAAAGCTTAGCAAAATATCTGCAAAAAACAGATATATAAATTAAGGTATAACTAATAATCTAATATTTTCGCTAGGCCAAATAACTATAATTAAAAATATAAAACTAGATATTTAAGGGTTAATAGCTATAAAGAAATTCCGTATAAGCATTTCTAAGCTTAAATTAATAACTTATAACTCTAGTCCTTATATTTACGCCTAGGGTCTAAATATCTTTTTTAAGCAAGCTACTTATATAAGTCTAAAGCTAAATATAGGCTTAAAAAAGATAGCTAAAGCTTTTTCTAAAATATTAAAAGTATACTAGGCTTTAGTTTATAATATTATTTAGAAGTTAAAATATTTAATCTGCTATATTCAAATACTATAACAAAAAAGAAAATCTAAGATAGAAAACTTAAGTAAAATAGCTAATATAATAAGTATATTAGCTTTATAAATAAATAAGCTTATTAGTCTCCTTACTTTAAAAATTAGGGGCTATATAATAATAGCGTACTTTATATTTACTAGTAAATCATTTAAGCTGGGTTAAAATACGTAACTAATTCCTAAAAGTAAAAAGCTTTAAATAAAATAAAGCAAGTATAATATTATTTTAAAGAATTATCTATAAGGTTAGTATTTAAATTTTTAACCAAGAGATTAAAGTCTTTAACAATGCCCCTTTATTTAACCCTGCAGTTACCTTATTAAAGCTCTTATAAAAAAAGTAAATACCCCCTCTTAAAAAAAAGAATACTAAGTCTTATTATTATAGTTATATATAGCTCTATAGTAATTTAAAGTTTAAAACCTTTAAAGTATTAGATTTAAACATTAGTGTTAAAGTATTTTACAAAATTCCTTTAAAACTAGCTATAAAAAAGATACCTACCCCTTCTATTAAGTTATTTTAAAATCTAAAAAAAAAAAGTTAGCTTATTATAGTATATAAAAGTAGACTAAGCGATTACTAGTAATAAAGATAAGCAGTTTATCAAAAAATATAGTAAATTCGAAAAATCTTTAAGCAACTATATAAAAAGAATTATAACCTCTTCGATATTATTTATTACATTAAAAACAAATACTACCCTTAGTAAACCTATAACTAACTAGGCTATACTTTATAATAAGAGTATTAAACTAACTTGATATATAAGGTTTATTTTAGTTAAGCATCTTTTCTAATAATATTTTATAAATTAACTCTAATTTAAATATAAATATTTTTGTAAATAATCTCTTATAATATAATGTAAAGTATTTTACTTTAAGCTTTAACGTAAAAGATACTAACTAAGGTAGTTTGTTTAATAGATAAGTTATTATTATAGTAGCCTAGTCTTATATTAAATACTGATAAATGCAAAGCCTCTGTTAGCTACCTTTATAACCTCTCCCTTCTCTAATATATAGATATAGCTAACATACTATTCAACCCTAGCAATCTTAAAGCCGTTTTTAGTAGATTAAATAGTAAGCACTATAAGATTATTCACTACTAGATACTCTAGTTAAGTAAACAGTACAACTACTAAAAGGATATAATATTAAAACTCTAGGTAAAAAGCTAGAAAGTTATTTTCAACTATTTATAAAAGATCTAAGCTAAATATAACTAGTCCTATATTAGTAACTCTTTTTTTCTATATAGCTTTAGAGCTTAGCTAGCTACTTTAAATTAAATAATAGGAATAATATATACTTTTAGTAAACTTATTAGCTTATTTTTGTTATATTTCTAGATTAGGTTTTTAAATATTTTAGGTAATTTAACTAGGTCTAATTTAAACATTCTATTTTCTAACAATTTAAGCTTATTAAGTTTATAGCTAGCAAATATAAAAAATTAAAATTTAGGTAAAGTTTTAAATATATATATTATAATATATAGAGACTAGCTACTAAAAGGAAAGCTTAAGAAATAGGTTAAATCTTATAAACAAATATTTTCTAGTTTTTAAATAGTTAGTTACTATATTAGCCTTATTATATGATATAGGAAATTTTAGTTCATTTACAATTTAAAATACTAAAATACTAAGATAAAGCAAAATATAGGGCAACTAGTAATTAATCCTGAGGCGTAAGGCCGTAAGCACATAATAATAGGCTGACTAATATAGTATTTAGCTAATTTACTGTAGCTTAATTATAATATCCCTGAATTCAAGTCCTAGAACTAAAAAACTAATAAAATAGTTAAACACTAAATTCAAGGTAAGTATTTAAAACTAGGCCTTTGTATATAATTGCGACACCTTTATTCTTTATAATTTATTATACTAACCCTATTATCTAGTCAGCAGATATATAATTACCAAAAGAAAATAGGGAAGTTACTTTATCATTTTAATTAAAGCCTAGCTTTTTTAGCTTTTTCTATTTATATTTTTCTAAAACTTTATTTATATCTGTCTACTTTTTTTTGGTATATTCCTTCCTGCTAGTATAATTCTTCTTAGTATTGGATTTATTCCCCTACTTTTTATTAGGTATCTTAGCTTTAAGGAGTTTTTATCTGTTTATTTTGCTATAGTTGCCTAGGCCCTAGAGATAGCTATTTGTGCTTTATCTGGTTTTAGTTAGATATAGACAATTAATATATTAATACGCTTATAAAAGATTATATTAATAAAGATAGCATACTTTTATTTTATATTAGTATAGTTTATATAAAAGGGGTTTTTACTAATTTATAATAGATAGCAAGAGGTAAATTAGATCTTTTAGTAGAGTAAATAACTAGGTAGAAAAAAAGTATATTAAAGAAAAAGATAAATAAACCTTTATCTAGGTAGTTAAAGTACACTTTAGATACTTATATAAGATTAGTACTAAAATAAGAACTATATTATGCTAGAGGCTTTAATTACCTTTACCTTCTAGTTTATATTTTATTATATTGTTTTTATAAGTTATATTTATTTTACTTTAACTATAAAAAATAATAAGTCTATATTATATTTTATATAAGAATGTTGGTTTAGTTCCTATAATTAAGTCTCTTTTTATAAGATATTCTTATTTCTGTTAGATAATTTATTTTTTCTTATGCTCCTTCTAGCTACCTAATCTGATAACTAGTATTTAGATAGAAACTGCTGCGCGTTAAAACCTCCAAATTTGATTAACCCCTATATATTACTTTTATAAACAAAGGGATAGTTATTTTTAAGCTACATTTATTGTAAATATAAATAATCCTATACCCCGACTTACTAAAAAGGATAAATGTGTTTATATTTATACAACTTTGCTATTTAAGAACTTAGGTTATAGCTTGGCAGTTAGCCCTCCCGCTAGCTATAGTCTCTAATTAGGTAGGTTAATTAGAGGAAATTACCATGTTAAGCGATAAACCTTATATATAATAATATTATACTAATTTGGTATACTTACAACTATACTTTCTAAATTCTATTTTATAAACCTTAGATATAAGTTATTATAGTCTTTTATCTGACGAGTTTATATTATCTAAATATTAATTTAAATTTAGTAGTTGCCTTTATAGTCTCAATGGCTACCTTTGGCTATATAATCCTAGTTATCCAATAGGTATAATAAGCTAATTATTCTCTAAATGCTAATTGTTATATTCTTAGCCTAAGTCGATAGCCTAAATATAAGCCGTATAAATTTATAACTTTACTAATATAAAATACTAAAACCTAGTTAGTACCTATATTATATCTTTTATAAAATCGGCTAATTTAAAACGTTATATTTAGATTTCTATATATTAGCTATATATACCCGCTTTACCTATATATAAATGGCTTTAGAGACAAAAAAAGTGTTACTATAAAGCATAGTAACCCTATATAGTACTAATACTAGTGCAGCTAGCCTCTTATATAAAACCTATATATATCTGCTAAATCTAGTTATAATTTGGTAGTAATAAGCAAATTAGTTTTAGTATTATATATATATAAGCTATAACTAAAGGTATATCTATTCTATAGCTATAAATAAAAATATACTATACTTTATATATATATATAGCTTTTATAAACTAGATATTATAGTCAGCTAATAAATATAACTTTAAGATATAAGCTATATATATCTAAAAGATATAATTACTTTTAAATATGACTAAAAGTATTAACCTTAGCTAATATATAAAATCCCTTAGACTAAAAAATTACTATATACTATATAAATAATAATATATAAATGCTTTTATAAATCCTTTAACTCTTAGTTTTATATTAAAACCTTATTAAATAAAAGTGCTTTTTTAATATAATCTTGTGCGCTTAGCGTTAGCCTTATTTAGAATTTAAAAAGGGCGCATCCTTTTTAAATTATAAATTAGGTTAGTATAATAAGCTTATTGTATAAATAGGGCATAATCGCTAGAAGGCTGTAGAAAGTGCTATATTTAGACTATATTAGCCTAAGGCTTTAAATTATATAGCTTTATAAAAATAGTTTGCAAATTTAAGGCAAATACTAGCTTAATCTATCTTTTTACCTTATAATCTGTAATAGGTATATATATTAGTAAAAAAATATGCTTCTAGTTAAAATATTATACTTTAAAGGAATTACTTACTAATAACAAAATAATTTTGTTTAGCTATTTAAAAAGCCTTACCCTGCAAATTAACTATTTATAATATATTGTAAAGCTTTAATAGTATCTTTTAAAGCTACCTAAAAGATTGTAAAATAATTTTATTAAAATTTTAATATTATAAAAAAAATGCTATCTAGATATAGTAATTTACTATTTAAACCTAATCTACTGCTTAAAAATAAAAACTTCTAAACATTTAAACTCAGGCTATTATAGTTAATTAAATCTAAAAATATTACTATTTCTAAAAGTATTATAAAAGCATTTAAAGAAAATAATTATAATCTTTTATAGCACTAGTTTAAAAATAATATTAACTTTAAATCCCCAGTAGATTATTATAACTATATATATAGTATAAAAACATATTATAGACTTAACCAGATTTTATAGAGATTTTTAACAACTTTCTATTATAACCTTATTTTAAAGCTTAATATTATAAAGTAATAATATTCTATAATTAAAAATAGTAATATTGCCTTTATTATTACTATAATTTATAAATCAGGTAAATATAACCCTAATATTATTTAAAATAAAGTAAAGAATTAGGTAAAAGTCGGTTAAAAATACTATAAGTTTATAGCAGCCTTATATTTTAGATATTTAATCCTATTTTTTAAAAAGATTAAAAATATTATATAAGTCCTATTATTTCCTATTAAAGATAATTTCTAAGTTTATTAAAAGCTAAAAGCAATATATACCTATTAAAAAGGAGGGCTTTAATAAAGCTATTTAGCTTTTTTAAGGCTTTAGTATTATTGACAAGTATAAAAAAAAGGCTAAGATAATCTAAACAACAAGGTCCTATAGATGCTCTAGGTCCTTTTTTAAAGCTTTATCCTTTTTTAATTTCAGCCAGGCTAGTAATTTTAAAATGAATAGACTGCAAACTCCTTGGTTACACTAGTTGCACCAGTTGTACCAGTTGCTAAGTTATTTATTTCTAAGAATCTATTCTATAATATTAAAGTATATTTTAAAAACTCTTGTCAAAATATAATTTTAGACAACTATAGGACCCTTCTTACTCTAAATAGCGCTAAGTTACAAAATAATCTATATAACAATTTCGACTTATACTGTTTTACTATTACTATACTTATAAAAAAAGGATTATATATTAAGTTTTATTATATACTTTTTAAAACCTCTACTTTTATTAAATAAATCCTTCAAGCTAAGCATCTTCGAACTTTAGCTTATTTCCTTAAAGTATTTATCCACCTAATATAAGCTAGGCTCCTAAAAGTAATTTTCTTTCTTTATAACTTTATCAAAAGAATGTCTGCAAAAGTCATTAGGAAGGGGCATCTTTAGGATTAAATATATTAGCTTTTTAATAAACTTAACTTAGAATCTTTTAATAAGGCTATAATAAAAACTTAAAAATGCACTATTAATATTTTTAATAGGGAACTTGGAATTTTTAGTTTACTTACTATATTTATTTATTTTAATTATATAAAGTGCATATATAGGATTACAAATTATTTTAAAAAAGAATAGCTTTTTTAAGATCTCCTTGCTTAATTTAGAAATATTCCTAGACTTTTAACCCTATGGGTAATACTTAATCTAGTATATAATTTAAATAGACAGGGACGCTATTATAAAGTAGAAAAGATAGCATTGCAAATTATTTTACTATTTTTAAAATATAAAATATATACTAAAAGAATTATTAAGAAGATAAAATCTCTAAAAATTATTTTTTGCAATTAATTTAACTAAGGGAAAACTCTAGTAGTAAAGCAGACTATATAAAAGGCGATATAAATAATTGTAAATTAGTAAGGAATATAGTATTCTTAGGTCCCTGAATTTATAAATGTTTTGGAGGGCTAGCTTTAAGGTTGGGGCTAGGAGGAGACGCTAACATACAGCGGAAAGAAATAGAAGAGTTAATGGGGAAGGATGAAATTAACAAGTAGCTTATTAAAATAATATTAGAAGAAGCCTAAAATATATATATCCTACTAGGAGGAATTAATTTAATAATAACTGTCTTTATAGGTGGTTATATATTTATATTTACTTTCTATTGTTTTATTTAGGTAACTGGGAAAGTTGTGTTAAAAACAGGGCATATTCTAAAATGTGTTCCCTTTATAAACATTGTTTTTTTCCTCTGCCTCCTTAGAATCAAACAAAAAGCTGCTAATTTTATCACCGAGATTAAGTAGGTGTGGTCGTTTAAATTAACAACTCTCTTAAAACTCCTAAACTATAGCTGCCTAGCAGTCTCTAACCTCCCCCCCCCTTCCCCTGCACGGGCCACCGCGTTTTACCCTATAAACGCGCTTTTCTCCTACTCTATAATTTATCGTAATGGAGTAGCCCTGTAGCTGCTGATTATATTTAAGGGGGTTGACGTTCAAAGTCAATGGTTCTCTTACTAAAACCGAGGTCTTTAGGAGGACTGGCGCTTTGGAACATCACCTAAAGGGTGGACTAGCAACGCTACGGCGTTAGATTGGCTTGAAGACGTCTTTATCCCTCATGTTCGGTCTCGTCACGGTAATAAATGGGTAGTGCTGGTCTGTGATTGCCACGATTTACATACAAATGACGACTTTTTATGGCTCTGCTTGACGAACAAGATATGACTAGCCTCACTGCAGATGGGCATTTTGACGACATTTTGACAGGGATACTTTGGCACAGGGCTAGTCGTTTAGGGAGGAAATCTTAGGGAAAGTAGGTTTAATGGAAGAGACTCGGGGGAGAAAGTTTGACTAACGGCAATGCTTAGACCAAGTATGTTTGGCTAGGATGTTTATAAGAAAGGAAGTTTGGGAATACCTCCTTTTAATTGGCCAATTGAATAAGAGGCGATAACGTTTTCGAAGAGACGGGTAAGTCTTGCGGTGCCTATATCCGCATTTTGGGAGAGTGAAGCAAGATGCGAGGTTAGGATTGCCCTCAAATACGTGTCTCCGGGTTTGCTTGTGCATTTAGAACTGCTCCTGCGACTACTGTAAGGGTAGGGGAAGCACGAGTGGAAGGCTTATAAGGTGAAACTCCATACCTATTTTCACCAAGACCTAGCAACCATTTCAATGACGCTATCAAGATCTTGTCCACATCGACCCATAATACGGGCCTAGTTTACAGATTAAGCGTAGCGTTAGTGCACATACGCAGGTACTGACAAGACCTAGGCGCTCCCTAGCTCCAACCGTTCCAAAGTGAACTAGTTGTTATGCAAGCCATCACCCAGTAGTATTTGAATTTATACCCTTTCTCGCTCATGGGTGCTAATAAAAGATAGTCACCGCATTTATGATAGTTGGAGCGCTAACGATCGGATCCTCGATGTACGTATGTCGTTCGATCATGCAAAACAAGCCTTATGACCTAAACAAATTATCATGTTTTTATGCAGAATTCATTCGCCGGCATTAATTCTATGTAAAAACCATTGGACGTGCGCGGTCGGGCAACGGGAGAGTCGGCGATTGTGAGGTCTTAAAGCCCCCTATAAGGGCTGGCAGAGTCGCAGCGCGAAACACTGCGGCGTCGCCTTGCACAGGCCGCAGGCCCGTTCACACCTGGCAGAGGCCTGGCAGACGATAGGGCAGGTGGGCATTCAAAAATCCGGGCTTACCCAGATTAGGTGTCAACTCGTAATTACTCCTATATTACCTCAGCATTAGCTACTAATAACGCAGCATATAGCATGTAATACTTGGCAGCTTTATTAAAAAATAAGTTTTACAAGAATTGTACGAAGTGAGGCCTATATTACTAAGTTTATAGCGCAGAAGGCTGATTGGATCATAAGGAATAAAGGCGAAGCCCGTGCTAAGTTTGGTTATAGGACCCTCGGGTCGGTGCCTACCAAGATCATCATTGTATGACAAACCCCAAACTCTATATAGAATCTAACCTCTTCTGATCTTTCTCTACTTCGAGTATAGTATCCCCGCCGAGTTCTTTGTATATATATAGAAGTGCGCGTGTAATAGTTAGTTGCTGTAGATTGTTTTCTACTGCGCGGGGTTAGTTAATATAGCTTAATCTTTTCCTGATATATGATAGCTATATAAATCTATCTGTCTCCTTTTTAACTTTTATTTTGTTGCTATGGCTTAAACTCGAGCTTGGGGAGCTACTAAAAGGGGGCGCAATCTAGAGAATTAGGGTATGTTTTATAAAGCGCCGACAAGCTGTAACTGATAATAAACAGATTAAAATGCCCTAATACGCAAACGCTAATGTTTAAAAATGTATTATAAGTTGTTAAAAAAGCTTTTTATTTAAGGTAAAGGCTGAAAGCAAGCTATTAAAAATATATGCGATTTCTGTTCTATATTATTTTTGAGACTATTTGCTGCTAACGATACTTCTGGTAATTTTATGGTAAATAATATTAACTTTAATAACCTAATTGATTTTTAGAGGAAAAAAGGATGCTGGCTAAGTTAACTTTTTAAGCCTGGTATAGAGCGCCTATTAATACGAAAGCGGTTGTTGTTTGTCTTTAGACGTAAGCGATCTAATTCTGCTTTGTTTTAAATACTAAGCAATTAGAAGCTGTATAAAAAAAAGAGTGCTTAATATTAAACTTAGCATTATAAGACTTTACTTTTTATTAAGGGCAGTTTTATAGTTAAATTAAAATTAGATATTACTAGTAAAAGTAAAACTTTTTATAAAAATCTATTTAAAAAGAAGTAAATATTTTCTGAGAACTTACTTTTTTATAATGACCTTTTTAATTTAACTTGCTAGAAGATTTATAATAGAAATGAAGCCTAAGTTATTTAAAATATTTTTTAATTTATTGTTCTTTTAACTAAAAGTTTTATAATATATAGTATTAAATACTTAGAGAGCCTAATGGAGAGTGTTAATAAAGGCTAGAATAATTTGAAACCTTTAACTAGGATTTGTCTGTAGCTGGACTACTTTGTTGGGTTCTGGTAAAAGGTATTTACTAAGGACTAGCTTGAGAAGTTATCGCTATTTATTAGTGACTTTATTATTAGCGATCTATTATTTTTTATAGTTACGTATTATATATACTTTCTGTTTTTAGCTTATAAGGTAAAGTGTAGTACTATAGCGCTAGATATTATAGACTGGCTAGAACGCTTATAGTATAACTATAGCGGTATAAGCTATTATTAAGCTTTTTTATTTTGTTAGGCTTGAGGATAAAGTCTACTGATAGATTTTTGCCTTTTTTATTTTATATAACTACTAGTTGGTATATATTTATAGCTACTACCTGGTGATTAATAAGAAAGAAATTAAGTACTATTGCTATCTAATCTATAACTTTTCTTTTATAAAACTAGATAGTAAAGAGAAGTAGGCGGTATATTAATTTATTAAGAATGTTTATGATACTTAGATGCTGGATTACTTTAAGAAAATCTGCTTGGTTATTGACTAGCTGCTGTTAAAGGCGGATTTTGATGTCTAAGCGCTTTTTGAATCGACTGGCCTTTCTTAGGGTTTAGAGAATTTTGTAGCGTCGGAGGCTGACTCCGTATTGCTATTTGTGGATGAGGATAGCTAATCTAACAAGGCTGGCTAGGCAACTCTGGGTACTTTATTTTTTAAACCTGGGCCTGCCAAACGGAGGAAGAGCTTAGTTAAGAAAGCCTAGGATTATGTTATGTAGTTTTTAAGCCCCGAGTTGTTTAGTACGCTACCGCCAGCTCTAGATTGTTAGACGGGATATAACCTTTAAGAACAAGCAAAAACCCGAACTCTCTCCTGGAAGTCTTTGCATTTATAATTCGCGTAAAAATTCTAAGTAAACTATATCTAGAAAGTCGCTAAGGGAATAATTGGATAGGCGCTGTTGCTATAGTCAAGGGAGATTAATACATTGTACCATTATCCTTTTCCACTTCTCAATGTCTTTAATTTAGTTATAACAACAGCGGTTCAGACTGAGTTGACTAGATCATACTAACAAGTAGATGGATTGGTCCTTATTAGTGATTTGCAGATTAGATAATTTTGATTTTCAATTATAAAACAGTATAACCGTAGTAACTCTCAAACCCCGATATAGTTAGTAACTGCATTTACATCTAAAGTTTTACATACGGTTCCAAACAACAAGGCAAATACTATGTCTAAAGGGTACAGATTAGCTATATGCATTATATTTAGCTAAGAATAAGTTACATACAAAGTGGATTGCAACTCTTGCTGCAACTGTTAAATGCTTACGTTTTTCTCTTCATAGTGTACAGGGATGCGCCTACAGGGGGGGTTTAAAGATAACCCCTCTCGCCCCGTTGAATTTGACATACAAATGAGCTAGAGACAATGTGCTAAGCCAGGCGCTAACCCAATCTGCAATCTAAGAGGGAGCAGATTACAGATTGGGTTAGCGTGGACACCACGCTAGAGAATGTCACGCATCAAATTTTATAAGCAAAGTTTAAGGCAAATATAAAGCTAAAACAATATATAAAACAAATTTCTTTCTCGAGCAACTAGTAAGCAATTATTTGCCTTCTAAAGTTGCATATGGATTATATTAACCAGCCCCTCTAAAACAAATCCTAGGAGCTAAACCGACAAAATTTCTGCTGAGCATTACTGGCGCATCTCTAATTGATTTTTGTCTCCGCGACAGTAACGATAATTTTGGGTAATCGTTGGTGGTAAACTACTATTTATAATAAACAACGGGATTGGCAACGTATCGTCCCGTTCTGGACAACCCTAATGACATAAAACGACATGGTTAGTGTAATAGTAAAGTATATAAGCTAAATACAGATAGGGATTAGTCTGCTTATCACGTATATTATAGCCAACATCGCGTTTCTTAGAAGTTGCTCTATAAAACGACAAAATAATAATAGATATTTGTATTAAAGCTTGCCTTGGTAGTAGTTGTCTTACTAGCTATAATGCTTTGTGCTCTTAAGTTTCTTAGCATCTTCCCCTCTAAAATAGTAACATTGTCTACTCCTTATACTACAGTTATTATTGCTTACCTAGTTGTTATAGATCTAATAGTATATATCTTCTTTCTAATAGTTTCTCTTTCTACTTATAAACTAAATCTGTAAATATAGCACTATATAAAGAAGGAGCTCTACTTATATATATCTTAGTAGAGTATATAGCTATATATAGCGCTAGTAAATAAAGAAGAGCTTATAGCTAAAGACCTGCTGGTTATAGATATTAGAGTTGGCAAGCCACTTTCTAACCCTAGCCTAGGTTGTTTATAAAAGAGTTGACCTAGTAGAATCTGGGTGCTAAAAAGCAAGTTTTTTAGTAAAATTAACTAGGCTATAACAGAGGTAGACGTTCTCTTTAATATAGATGCTATTAATCTACAACTATAATAGGCTTTTATATAATTATTACTTTAACTTAACGCTTAGCTAAAGGTACTAGTTATAAGGCTAAGTATACTCTATAGTAAGGCCAAACTAAGACTAGATGCTTAGGTAGCTTTAAAAGTTAGGGAGAATAGCAAATTTAAAATTGTCTAGATTTCTAATATATATATAGTTACTAGTATTAGGGTATATAAAAATGCTATTAATACTTATAAGAATAATCTACTAGAAAGTAAGGCTAATCTACTTATAGTAGACTTTATTAAAAAGATTTTAAATGTTAAAAAACTAGACCTTATAATTCTTACTAAAGATTAGTTGCACTATGATATCTTTAATAGCCAATCTGCCCTTTTTAAAGTGGTTACTCCTATTATTAAGCATTTAATCCTATTTGCAGCCGTCTTTAGCAATTATAATAGTAAAGGCATCTACGCATTATTACGTGAGTAACTTTTTTTATAAGGTAGGCAATTTATAAAGCTAGCAATTAACAATATACTTAGAGTTGTCATACTCCCGCAAACGGTGCAAACTTTATGCAATCCTAATAAGCTGGGCCCTTGGGAATAATAGCTGTCCATTCTTACTAACTAGATTATAAGCATAGCACAGATGTCAATACTTTAGAATCTGCCTTTTAGCCTCTGCAAGTTAGGCCTAGAGCAGGTCAACAGTATAAGCAACTTCTACCTTCAGGTCCTAGCTCCCGCCCCGTTATAGCTCTTATTATTAATATTATATTTCTTAGATTTATATAGTTAAATACTAAGTAAAATATGTAACCCTAACTATAACCCTATTAAGCAAAGCTAAATTAACTAATTTATAAACACTTCTTAAGCGTAACAAAATATACGTAAAAAAAATAATAATGACAACCGTTTTTATCTGTCTCTAGCTTTTTTATATATCCCTTTTCCTAAGTTTAGAAATTGCTATTTTAGTATATATAATAGCTACTGGAGGAAACCGACTAAAGGCCCTAGCTTTAATTCCTATTTTTATAACGCTTTAGTTAAAGAAGGCATATTAGTATTAGACTATAGGTATAATCATGTAAATAACTTTTATACTCTACTATTATAATAAATGCAGCAAAATAGTAATAAAACCCTTTAGCCTAGTCTTTAGCTATATTATAAAGGTGGCGGTAGGTTTAAGGGATATTATTCATATAGCAGAAAGTAATTTCACCGACAAACGCAGGTTTAAGAACTTAATATAAGTACCGGGAGCTTAAAGACTTAGAAGCGGGTTAAATATACTATAGACAGAGTTAATAAGCTAGTGCTTATAAAAAATAGAGCGGTAGTTAATCCCCCTAAGGAAGAAGATAAAGGTAAAAGCTATATAGTGAATTAAAGCTAATAAGCTAATCTACCTTCCTATAGGCCACTTTACATGCATACTACTACTCCTTCAATTGAAGTTATCTCTATAGCTAAAATGTAGCCTTTTTTTCAACAAACCAAAAGCTCCTACGTCTAACACCTGTATAGTTGGCTACGATGTATTACACAGTAAACGGTCTTAGCGGGAGCTGTTCTTCGCGATTGGACGTGCGACTTGAAGCAGTACATGCAAATCTAACCGAACTCATATTTCCCCCTATTCTTGGTTTCCTATTCAACATAAGCCAGATTAAGGAGAGACCCTAAGGCGGATGACCCATTTTTGTAAGCGACGTCTGAGCACCTCGTTGTGAATAAACGCACCGTGGCACAGCTTGCAAGAAGTGTCTGCTCTCGTTAGATAATTGCCCAAAGCGAATAGAGAGAGGACATACGGTGCAGGAGATGGCGTTTCTAATGCTTCGGATTAAGATAGGTCTTATGCCAATGAGGACAAGGCAACCTGCCTTTGGCGCCGCGCTGCGGAATTTGATGGCCGTTACTAGAGACAGCTCCCGCAGTTGATGCAATGACGTCTCGGCCACCTTGCCATACTACAACCCCGGCTGGCTGACCATCAACCTGAGGTTGCGTGAAAGCTCTTCCGATAAATGGCGAATTTAGCCTTGGCTGCTGCGCAATGTCATTAGCTAGCATCGCTAGCCCGCTAGATAGGGAGTGAGACTTAGACTCAGTGTTCGCTGTCGCTGTTTACTGCACGCTTCAGTCAGTTCGGAGGGACTCAACGCAGACTGAGAGCCGCAACATGCGGCCTCCACTCCATGATAGTCGGGAATAAAACCGTAGCAACGAGGGTGGTCGACTCGGGAATCTAATATCCCGGGGCATGAGGAGTATTCTCTGCATACTATTAATAGGCAACACCATCTAGCTTGATGGTGATGAGCTGCAATTGCTCGTGGATATACTTATCAATCGAGGGGTGTTTAACAAGACGACAAAAAGCCGCTTAATGGTTTAGTATAGCTGCAAAAAACTGGCTAAGAATAACAGACACGTAGGCAGGCTGGAGTATTCTAAAACGACCAATAACGCAGCAAAGGTTCTATACAATGGGATAGAGTTTAGTAATACTATCCTTGTTAATTATATATATATCGCTATACGTAATGGAAGTAATTTTTTAATAGCAATGAGTAGCAGTGTATAAGACTTATATAGAAACTAATTAGATAAAATAGCTAAATAGTAGATAAAACGGCAACGATATAAATAATACCAGAACATACGGTTACCGGGGGCTAGAAGACGTGCCTCAATAGACCTAGCAACAGCATGCTCATATATAACCTCGGCGCTATGTTGGATTAGCTAGATAGAGTGATCTCGGGGCATAGGGTAGTACTAACCGTAAAGCCTCACCCAATGCGATCTCCTAGATACAGGCAGGGTGTCGAGATAACGGGCGCGCCGGGAGGGCAGACGTATCGGTTACATCGTCAACATTTACAAACCCGGTAGCACGAACCAGGTCAGGGATATAGGCGTTGTAGGTAGCTATGATGACGACAATAAAGGGCGACGAACATAGGGTGAGGTGAGTACGGAGGTCAAAAGGTAAATCCAGATAGGTGGATGCAAGCTGAAAAAGTAGATAGTATTAATGGGGTTTGATCAGGAAGCTATTGGCAGGTTAGCCTTGCTCTAAAATATATAGGCGTGGGCGCAACAGGTGGCATGATCTCGGTGCATTCTAGACTTAGGCAGCTAGCTCTCTAACACTTAGTGCTAGTTAAAACTTAGCAGCCATTGTTACTAGCCTATAATTACTATCCTGCCTACTGCCTCTAATCCCTTCTTGGTTGGATTGGTCTTAGTTATAGCGTTAGTAGTCCTCTAAATACAAGTATAACCAACTACCTCTGCATAATACAAATTCACCAGAAAAATTCGGTCTTTTTATTTTGCTATAGACAGTCTTGTTACGTGGCTAACTAGCGTTCTATATTTGTCTTCTGCTACAACATGGCGGTGGCTTTACCGGCTATGCACCTTTACAATAGCGCCCCCGTCGCCAGGCTAAAAAGCAGAAGTAAGCCATCTGCTTTTATTGTCCTCGTTGTTTACTAAGATGAGACTTTCCTATCTTTACAAGATCTGCTTGTGTTTTTTTTTTTCTTATAATCTATATCGACGAGCTCGGTAGTCACTCTCCGACCAGTCAGCAGTCCAATAGCAGTTGGATCAGCAAGGCTGCCCCTCTATTACAGTGTTATTTAACCCAATTAAGATCAGATATACATTCTGCAAATGAGTGGCAAGAAAACCCCGCATCTATATTGAATAAACGTCTTGCCGATAAAGAGAATCCGGCGCGGACCAAGTCAAAACGAAGAAAGCGCGATTGCGAAACCTACAATGAGGGCTCAAGTCGAACAGGGCTTACAGTCTATAACTATACTGTTAGCTGGGTCTGCGCTCTCCATATCGAGCTGGCGGCTGCAAGATCTATGCTGGACACTATTCACAATAGTCTAGGCAAAAGCCCGAACAATAGTAACACATATACCCTAGGCAGCCTTCATCGCCACAATATTGTTATTACGTGTCTATCGGCAAATAAGTACGGCACTAATAATGCAGCTACTGTGGCGAGCAACATGTGCTAGAGCTTTCCCTCTATACAAGCATTCCTAATGGTTGGGATTAGCGGCGGCGTCCCTGGAAAAGTCGACATACGGCTTGGCGACGTGGTGGTTAGCACAGGCGTAATATAATACGACTTGGGCAAGACCATTTAGCAGGGTCACTTCTAATCGACCAATATTATACGCCAGCCGTTACCAGTACTCATAACAGCTATTTCAGTGTTACAGGCAAAACACAAATCAGAATCCTTAAAGATCCCTATTATTATTACCCAAATGCTAGAATAATACCCAGCTATGGCAGAGTACGCCGATTACAAATCACTTCAAGACTTACTATTTAACAACATTTATGATTACACTGAATTAACTCAAAGCTGTAATAATTGCAATAAATTAGAATTAGTAGATCGATCTCCCTAATATAGTAATAGCCCAATGATTCATTACAGAACTATTGCGTCTAGCAACCAAGTCATCAAACATGCTAAAATAAGGGACCAGCTGGCACAAAAATTCAACACTATATGCTTTGAGATAGAGGCGGCTGGCCTAATGGATAGCCTTTACTACCTAGTTATCTGTAGCATCTATGACTACTCAGATTCTCACAAGAGCAAGCAATGGCAGAAATATGTATCTGCCACCACAGCCGCGTACGCAAAGGAGTTTCTCTCCGTCCTTCCTAAGACAGAAACCGAAGCAACCACGACTAATATATATACCCTATTATAAACAAGTTTAGGTCTTGCTTACACACTCATAGGGGAAGCTATACAAGTATGCCGCCGGCTTCTAATAGATTTATTGTCGTTTAAAAAGATCAATGCCCAACATTCAAGTATCAAATCTGCTTATGGCAAGACATGTGCATGGCTATTAAGCCATCCCAACTATATAAAATGGTTAACTCCTGCTAAGTTTCCTTAATATTACAGTTTCCTATGGATTTATGGCAAACCTGGCGCTAGAAAGTTAACAATAATGAAATTTATATATACGCGTGTACTGGGGAATAGTAATACTACTATCTCATTTTTCTTTAATGCCAGAGGGGATAATTTAGAGAAATCAACATAAGGAATATACTGTTTACTATTGCTTCAATTATTAGAAAAGCTGCCAGATTTCCAAAAAATACTCGATCTATTTAGCTGCTTTATTCAAGATTATAATAACAATAGTTCATAGGAGATTAACGTCCTCTAGAGCCTTTTCTCTGCTGCTATTGCCAAACTTGGACGACAATAAATAACATGCTTTATTAATACCCTAGATGAATGTGGCAAATCTCAAGTTCGGGACATAGTGGAATTCTTTGAACAGCTTGGATAATCTGCTCTAGATACCAAAAGAAATTTATATATCTGCTTTTTAAACTGCCACTATCTAACGATTTGCATCCAGAATAGCCAGACATTAACATTAGAAGATCAACCTGGCTATAGCCAAGACCTAGACAAGTACGTTCAAAGTAAGCTTTAAGCAGGAAAAGGTAAAAATGTTGAGTTAGTTAGAACTAAGCTTCTCCAAAAGGCAGCTGGCATTTTCATATAGGTTGTACTAGTTGTTAATATCCTTAACAAGGAATTCCAACGAGGCTATATCTTTACAGTTAAAAGAAGGCTTCGAGAGACACCTACTAAACTTAGCAAACTATTTAAAGACATTTTAAAACAAGATAACAAAAACATAGCCGACCTATTACTTAGCATTTAATGAATACTTTATGCGAAGCGGCTAATGAAACCTGAAGAATTTTACTATGTAGTAGTAGCTGGACTAG
The DNA here is from genome assembly GCA_002288965.1 of Xylaria sp. MSU_SB201401. NCBI lineage: Eukaryota > Fungi > Ascomycota > Sordariomycetes > Xylariales > Xylariaceae > Xylaria > Xylaria sp. MSU_SB201401. Next base: position 18,227 of record NPFG01000510.1, read on the forward strand.
ATCCGATATGGGAAAATCTGGCTTAATGGGATCTTAAACGCATTATAGTAGACAATATGAACAGATTCGTCTGTAGTTCCTTTAAAGGGCTTGCTGAAATTACTAAATCAAAAGCGCAGACTGTTTAATTTATTCACAAATCTGTACAAGATTTCTTGTTGAAAGACAGAGGTATTTATAACTTATGGCCCAACCTCGGGACAAATTTCCAAAGTCTAAGTTATAATTAGCTAAAGAAATGTTGTTACAAATATGTTTTGATGAATATCTTAAATCGTAATACAGATAACCTAGAGCTTCCAAAAGCCTCTTCTAATAAAGTAAAAGATTAGCAACAGTAAATATTAAGGAAATTCCCTTTCCTTAAATATGCAATACACTAAGTTTTTTATTACGCCAATATTGCTGCAACTAAGTTACCCTAGCACAATTTTTTAAATTTGTTTAATTTAAGAGCTTAGATTCATTTAGATAATCTTTTTGCAAAGTTCGGAATGCGTTGTTATATATTAGCTGCAAGTCTGCTATATATTCTTGCCGAAAATAACTTTGCTAGGCTTATAAATAGCATATATTAGCATGATACTCAAGTTTATAATTATAAAGAGCAACACATGTATCCCTTTTTCGCTGCTTTAGCAAATAGCCACCGAGAAGCAGTTAGAGCCCTACTACAGTTGCAAAACATCTTAATAGCTTCTGATAAGATTATTGCAATAATAAGTTATAGAAAGGATTTCAAGATTTGTAAAAGGCAGACACCGCTGTTATAGGCTGCTAGAAACGGGCATTAAGAGATTGTATAGCTACTGATCGAGAAAGGCGCCGACGTCAACTTGAAAGATAGTTCTAGTTAGACACTACTATCATAGGCTGCTGGAAACAGGCATTAAAAGATTGTACAACTACTAATCAAAAAAGGTGCTGATATCAACTCGAAAGATAGTTTTAATTAGATACCACTATTATAGGCTGCCAAAAGGGGGTATCAAAAGGTTATATAGCTACTAATCAAGAAAGGCGCCGATGTCGACTTAAAAACTAGTTATAATCAGATACGGCTATATAGCTACTAGAAACAGGCATCAAAAGATTATACAGCTATTGATTGAGAAAGGCGCTGATATTAACTCGAAAACTAGTTATAGTTAGACACCGCTATTATCGGCTACTAAAAACAGGCATCAAAAGATTATGCAGCTACTGATTAAAAAAGGCGCCGATGTCGACTTGAAAGATAGTCCTGGTTATACACCGCTATTATAGGCTGCCTGCAGGGGGTATCAAAAGGTCGTGTAGCTACTGATCGAGAAAGGCGCTAATGTCGACTTGAAAACTAGTTATAGTCAGACACCGCTATTATGGGCTGCCGAAAGGGGGCATTAAGAGATTATGCAGCTACTAATTAAAAAAGGCGCGACGTCGACTTAAAAGATAGTTTTGGTCAGATACTACTATCATTAGCTGCTGGAAACAGGCATCAAAAGATCGTACAGCTACTAATTAAGAAAGGCGCCGATGTTGAGTTAAAAACTAGTTCTGGTTGGATACTACTATTATAGGCTGTTGAAAACGGGCGTCAGAAGATTATGCAGCTACTAATTGAAAAAGGCGCTAACATCGAGTTAAAAAATAGTTCTAGTTAGATAGCACCATTATAAGCTGCCAAAAGAGTGTATAAAGTGATTATACACCTTTTAAAGCCTAGCTCGAGATTTAGCTTTCCACTTGCTCTATATATTATTTTTAAATAAGTTAGTCTTCTACCAACTTATTGATACAAAAGACAAATAGAATTGTAAAGTCACAATGTTATATACGTACCGGCATTCTAACCTAATTGCCAGCGAGTTAAGGAATCAGCGTTTTAGCTACCTAGCTATTTTGCTAATGGAGTGAGCGACTTCCGAGTAAATCACTCTAGTATACCTTGAATAACAGACAGCAAAAATAAAACTAACTATAGTTATAATGAATTGCTACATATTAGGCTTGGAGATTGAATACCTGAATCTGTTTTGGGATAAAAACGGTTACTTTCTATTTATTACAGTGCATTTATAGTACTAGAGCTGTAGGAAGAGTTAAGCGCAGAGGAGGGCAGCTAATCAAAAACCAAAGCCGAGCCCAAGCCACTAGAAATAGACCACTAAAAAATTAAAATAAATACAGACCCAAAATGTGGAGTAATATAGGCTCCCCCTCTACCTTTACATAGATAGGGGCTATTATTGTATTATATAAAAACGAACTCTTGGTATCTAAAAATAGACTCTGTTATAACAGAATCGAGAAAGCCCACAAGCTAGAAGTAAATAAATTACTTATAACAAGGGGATCTTTGACCCTATATAGAAAGCTAAGGCAGTTATAAGGCATCTATTTTACACTTTTAATTAAAGATGCCTTTATGTTGGATTTCAGTGTATTAATCTTGCTATAATGTTGTATGTAGCTCTCTATTGGTGTTCTTGTTCTAGGGCAAATCACTGTTAATCGGAGGTTTCTAGTGGCGTGGGCTAAGCTATACCTATACAACCCGCACTGCTACTGCCGTCTTCTACCACTATCTCGGCCCTACTGCCATCTTGGCCAGGCCTACTATATTTTGAATATTGCCTATTAATCTTAGTTGCGTTAGTAGGAAATGTTTAAAATATAGTAGGCCTAGCCGAGATGGGGGTGGAATACGTTATACTACGTGATCTCCCTATAAATGCTTTAGGGGCTCCCTTTCTATTACTACTATCCTACTGCTAATGTCTAATACTGGCGGCTAGGGAAAATGCACTATAAATATTACTTAGCCTCCTTATAAGGAAGAGCTTCGGCTTTCGAGGCAGAAAAGGTTTTAGACTGCCGAGCTATAGCTTGCTGATAGCCGACGTGTCTATCTGCTTTGTAAAGTAGGCCATAGTACCTTAAAGCCTAATCTACCGGGTCCTTCGCATTAGCCTATAGTTATTATCTTGAGTAGGATAGTAGTTAATAGCGTAAAACGCGTAGTAGAACGTCTCGCGTTAAATCTCGCGTCGCTATTAAATGACGTAGGGAAACGCTTTTTATAGGTTGCTTTATGTGCGATATGATCTTTTACTAAGCCAATAGTGTTATACACATTATATTATCTAATAAGCCTTGATGCATAGTAGAGGTGCTTCGGCCGTATAACGACCGTTATGTAACCAGGCCTTACAATCTATTAACAACCACTATCTTTAGTACTCTTTTTATACTTCAAAAGGTGTTATATCTCCTATACTAGGTCCTTTTTTGCTCTCGAAGCCTGTCCGCACGGAAAGTATGGCGCGCAAATTTTTAGAGCGGTTTAAGCCCAAATTGAAGAGGGATAAAGAACAAGACGGTGGGGCCACTCCATCCCGTGTGCGGATGCCATCCCGAACTATTACAGAGACTTCTATGTTGGTGGAGGCAAGCCGTAATCATTACTGACACAATCGCAGGCCCTAAGCCCGAGCCGCCCGATCAATCCGCGCTACTAACACCTGCGCCTTCTGCAACTACGGCTTCGGCGGCCCCTTTCCCCAGTCCTCTGCCTACTCCGGCAGCATCCTCTCAACCAATCTCTTCCGACGCGGCTTCAACCATCCAAAGCCTACCCGGACGGTTATAGAACCAAGCCTACGATGATCTTAAAAAGGAGGAGTCTGGGCTGGTAGACACCTACGAGAAGCTGTTGTCTCGTAAACTCGAAAGTAATTCTAGCTTTATAGACCTAATGTCCTAAAAGAATAAGATTAAATAGAAAAACCCGGACGTAAGGCAGGACCAAATAAGTCAACTTGTCAAGGCCGGGTTGAAGAAGATAGAAAGAGAGGCCAAAATTAAGGAAAATATTAAGGGAATGCAACCTATGTTCTCTGCAAAAGGGGTAATAGATACGGTAGCAAAAGCTTCTTTAGAAGCTAGTCTTGCGTGGGCCGGCGTTTGTTATACTTTATAGGTAAGTTTTGCAAAGATTAGAATTATAAATACTAATATAGTAAAAATGCTTGCAAATCTAATAGCAGAGATAAGAGCTAACTGTAAAGAAATTGCTTATATTGTCTTTAAGATAGATTAGTATTAGTAACTGTTAAGGCTGCTCCTTGACGAAAACAAAGACGACGGGAAATCTGCAAGACTATAAGATAAACTAAAAAAGCATGTTATCGATCTATATAAGACCCTACTCTTATACTAAATAAAAAGCGTCTATTTGTATTACTAGAGTTAGTATATTGTTTTCTGGCGGGATATAATTAAGCTTGACGACTAGGATAGTAGCCTAAAGACTATTAAAAGCGCCAAGGATGCTATTTGACAAGATGCCTTTATATATAATATCGAAGGTATTAAAGGCCATTTCGAGAAGCTCGTTAAAGCTGCCAGGTTCCAGCAGAAGCTTTTCCCCGACATCTATTAGTCTATCTAGGACCAGACGGCAGCACAGTAGGAGATGTAACAAAAAGAAAAGAATAAGAAATGCCTGGCCGACTTGCGCGTAACAGATCTCCGTAGTGACAAAAAGCGCATCGAAGACATAAAAGGGGGGCTATATCGAGACTTATCCAACTAGATCCTTAAACATAAGGACTTCTAGCGATAGTGCAATAACGATAAGGCTAGGCTACTATAAATTAAGGGGGATCCGGGGAAAAAAAAGACTATGCTTTTAATTACTATTGTCAATAAACTGGAGAAATAGTTAGCACATCAGAGGCTATTAGCTGCGCTCTCCTACTTCTTTTACCAGGGTACCAATAAAAACCTTAACAACGCTACAGCCGTGCTAAAAGGCCTAGTATACCTCCTCGGCAACAAATATCCATTACTTATCTCGCACCTGCGTAAATGTTACGATAATACCTACTCTAAGCTTTTCGAGGACGCAAACGCCTTTTTCACTTTATTAGAAGTGCTAAAAGACATGCTGCGCAACATAAGCCTGTCGAGGGTATATATCGTAATTAATACGCTCGACGAGTGTAGAATAAGCAATAAGCATAGGACAGACCTGCTGCAGCTTCTTAAGTTTATCGTTTAAAACTCGTCTATATCGCCTCACGTCAAGTAGATCGTTTTTAGCCGTAATAGGCCCAATATCGAATAGCAGCTAAAGCTAGACAATTTAGGGATAAAGCTTAGTCTTAAGCTAACACAAAACGCAAAGCAGGTAGCACATACTGTTAACACTTATATTAACTTCAAAATATCTAAACTCCTATTATTAGATAACGACAAGGTTTAAATACGAAATACTATACACTAAAAGGCCAACTACACATTCCTCTAGGTAGCTCTCGTTATTCAGGAGCTTAAAGAGCCTAATATTAAAAGCTAGTATATGCTAAAAATCATTGAAAAAGTGCCAGCAAGCCTAAAGGAGCTATATACTTAGATAATAGACCAGATTTAATAGTTAAAGCGAGACTCGGAGTTCTATTAACTAGTTCTCTCGGCAGCTACTATAATATATTCTCTACTTCGGCTAGCAGAAATAGCCATTCTATTAGGGCTACTATAAGAAATTTTAAATAAGTTTAAAAGCGTTAAAAAGATTATAGCTAAGTGCAGTTTATTCCTTACGATTTAAAACGGCTACGTCTACCTTATTCACCAATTAATTAAAGACTACTTAAGCAATTAAGCAAGCAATATAATCTTCCCCTCCGGCCCTACCGACGTCTACTACGCCATTTTCTTGCAGTTGCTATAAGCTATATCTACGACTTTGCACTAAAACATTTATAATTTATATTACCTTAGACTCTTAATTAACAAAGTTAAAATACTAAACCCTGATTTATTAGCAGCTATATAATACTCCTGCGTTTACTAGATTAGTTATTTTTGCAATAGTTATAGTAGTAACTATCCTAAGGTTAAGACTATTGGCAACTTTCTTTAAGAAAAATTCCTCTACTAACTTAAGGCTTTAAGTCTTATTTAATATATAAAGGATACTATTCTCTTAATAATAAAACTAAAGAGCTTACTAAAAGTTAGTTTCTATAGCGCTATAATTAAAAATAAAACTAATTAATATAAAAATAATTATATAATAGTAAATTATTAAACCTTATCTAAAACTTATACTAGTTCTTTTTCTAAAATAAATAGGTAATTAAAAATGCTCTATTCTAGATATACGCATTAGCTTTTATATTTAGTCTAATTAACTACTTAATATAGAAAATATTTAAGAAAAAAGCAGAATAAATAAAGATAAAGCTTATAATAACAAGTGCCTAAAGTTTTTACTTATAAATGCTTAAGGGCTATAGTAATTAAGTTAGCTTGGTCTTATTCTCTTATAACTCTAAGCTATTAGCATTAGGATTATATAATAGAATTATTAAGATTTAGGATATAATAACAGGATCTCTTTAACAAATACTCGAAAGCTATAGCCGTAAGGTCTGGTTGGTCGCATTTTCTTATAACTCTAAGCTACTAGCGTCGGGGTCATATAATAGCACCATCAAGATTTAGAATACGGTAACAGGATCCCTTTAACAAATGCTCAAGGGCTATAGCAATTAGGTTAGCTCGGTCGCATTCTCTTATAACTCCAAGCTATTAGCGTCGGTAGGGACACATAATAAAACTATCAAGATCTAAAATACGGCAACGGGATCCCTTTAACAAACGCTCGAGGGCCATAGCAATTAGGTTAGCTCGGTCGCATTCTCTTAACGACTCCAAGCTACTAGCGTCGAGGTCATTTAATAAGACTATTAAGATCTAAGATACGGCAACAGGATCCCTTTAATAAACGCTCAAGGGCTATAGCAATTAGGTTAGCTCGGTCGCATTCTCTTACAACTCCAAGCTACTAGCGTTAGGGTCATCTAATAAGACTATCAAAATCTAAGATATAGCAACAAAATCCCTTTAACAAACACTTAACCTTAGCACTATAATACAAACCATATTATTCGAAAATACTAGCTTATATCTAGATACTAACATCCAGCCGTATTAACCTAACCGCCAAGATAAAGAGAATCTAATCGTTATCTCAAATTTCGCATCCAGATCAAGCTCAGCAAGCATAATACTAAGTAAAATGCAGGGGCTACAGGCCATACCCTCACGGGCCACCTTAGCCTAATATAGCTAAACCCCCATATAAAATCGGGTAAAATAGCTAAAAATAGAAGCTAATTAGTATTATAAAGGTAATTTCTTATATTAAATTTTAT
>NPFG01000511.1:0-25414 GCA_002288965.1 Xylaria sp. MSU_SB201401
GCTAGCATATATATGACATAGCTTAATACAATGGCAGTGCTTGTAATTACAACTTTAGTCTAAAAGTCAGGTTAGAAGGTCGGAAGGTCGGAAGATAAGCGAGATGGGTTAGGGGGAAGGGGGTATACAGTAAGACTCGTACAGTAGCCAGCTGCTTGCAATTGCAAGCCAGCTGAACACTGCCGATACAGAGTGGATACCACTGCCGATCCAGCCCTGCCCATGCAAAAGTACACTTCTATGCTATCAAGAGGAGATTTCGGTAAATCTTTGATTCCATGCCGTAGTCTCACTCTATTATGATAGTAAAATCGAGTACTTTGTCAGTGGAATAACGCTGATCCTTCTACATAGTGACGGGAGCACAAAGTCCTCTTTTTCCTATGCGGGTTCCCTTGAACTAGCAATGTGGTTCTAGCGGTGACGATGTATCCCTTGTGCCTTGGCGTAGCGAATGAAAAGCCTCCGTCTTCAAAGCTATTCGTTTGCACACACTAACAACTCTTCACCGTGCATGAATCCTACAACTGCTAAGTAAGGCTAATAAAACTATGCCTCACCTGAGTATGTACAGGCCTGATTCAGCATCGGCGAGAGCTAGAATGAAGAGAAACTGCCAAGCTCTGTTAGCTGCAGTCGTGGTTCGGCCCTAGTTTTAGGACTCGCCTCCGTGCATAACCTCAGACTATGCATGGTGAGCGTTCTTGTGACCCGTAATGAGACCTACTTAAACAACATGATGAAAATGGACCGGCATTCTGTGCTCCTTCGGACTGTATATAGTGAGTGACCACAGATGTAACAATTGCTACCGTCCCGACAGGTACTTTACAACTAACTAATCTATATAACCCGCTATGTGAACTATTATTGCTATATCCATGCCGACAAGGGTAATTAGCAAACCAACACGTAAGGTCAATTTCCTGAAAATTTTTAAAGTAACCCTTATAAAAGATATCTCACGGATGTGTGGAGTATTCTTATAAGAAATTAGACTAGCGTCAATAGCATTAGCGATCAGTTGAGGTGTATTCTGATGATCTGAAGTCTAAGTTTTAATATACAAGATAGTCTTGAGAGATCCCATATTTAATTGTATGGGATATCCGGGGTCCAGGTTATACCGGCCCGAATCCACATATCCGTGACAAGAAAGTAATAAGAAACACAACCATGAGATTCCATGCTTCGAGTAATGTCAAGTATTGCAAAGGCAACGTAGAGCCATATTGATGATTCTATCAAACATGCCAACATTCGCCTTGCTCCAGGTATCAAGCAACATCGGGTGGGTTAACCTGTTTCATAGACTGTTGGTTTCTGATGATGCAATAAGGATCTAATCATCCCGGCAACCCACTGTAGTCACGCGAGAGTCAGCAGAATTACATCCGAGAGCAGACACCGGATACTTACGCAACGCGAGAGATCCAAGGCCACCGAGCACGCCGTTTATTCCTCCCGCAATTCCAGCCGCAGCGCCCAAAATAAGAGAACACAGGCCTCCTGAGCCATCGTCAAATTTCTTAACGTCAAATTGTAGCGTCAAACTAGCCACAACTGGCTTATCCCAGATCTCCTCGGCGTTGTCATCGTTCTCACGGATATCGATAGTGATCACCTTGGGGCCCTTAGTATATTCCAATTTCCCACCTGACGTGTCAAATTGCGTTAGCAGCAGATCATTAATTAATTCTGTGTTTCAGTTGAGAGACACCGTACCGCCAAAGGTGCTGCACCCAGATGCGCCACAGTTTGTATGCTTTTCTCTTGTGTCGATTTTGAATTCTTTCAGCCGGTCCAGGCTATACTGCAAAGAATCCAGCATGGCATCCAAGTGTTTCGGACCTGTGATTGCATTATTAATAGTGACCACGACCTCGCCCTCTTCGAGGCCTTTGTCCTTCTCGTCGCCATCCGGGTTGGTGGTCCATGTTCGCAGAGTCCATTAGAGCAATGATCTCTTACGGCGGTAATCAGGTCTCCCGGGTTGACGGTGCCGTAGTCTGACTTTAATCCGAGATGCGAATGTCAACGCTGTCGGCATCGACGCCACTGCACCAGTCCTTGTCCGTGAAACGATCATTCTTAGGGCAGGATGTTTCGCGACGGAAAAGATTAGGCGCAGCAATGGCCTCCGCAGTCATAAATAGCAGAATTGCCCGAGCAGAAGAGTACATAAGATAAACCCCAGGATCATAAGCCACCCCCATCACGAACCACTCTAGGGACCCCCGTTAACGCGCTAACCCTCTTAACCACCCTAATTAAACACTATTTAATAATGCAACCGCGTTTTAATCTTATAATCTTTTTTTACCCTTATTTTCTTTAGAATTAGCTCCTCTTTATTGCTATATCTTTATATTCTGATAATTATTGCGTAGTAGCTGCTATTTACGCTATTTAATTTGGTATGCTAGTTCGAAAAGCAGTATAAAGGTAGGATGTTAACAGGTTGTTTATATATTACCGGCTTTGTAAAATTCTAACCCGAAAAGAGACCTACTAACACTTTTAAGTCTTATTTACCTATTAAAAACATTAGTTAGTAAACTAAATAATAAGGCAGGCTATAGCTAGCATACAGTTTTATTATATAAAGCTAATAAACCCCCTTTAAAATAAGCTAAAAAGTTAAATAACTTTACTCTTAAAAACTCGAAAGGGCATAGTTTAATTAGCTACACGTTAATATAAGCTAATAAACTTTAACTACCCTCTAGTTAGGCTATAGAATATAGCTAAATTAGAGGTAATTCTAACCCTAAACCTTTTACTAATGCAGCCTATAGCTAACACTATAACCCTTTTAATTAAACTAATTATAAGAGATTTAACCTTATTAATATCTTACGCAAATAGCACCCGTTAAAACCATAAAGAAAAGATTATACTTTATAAATAGTATAGAAGTAAAACGTATTAAGAGTTTAAATGCCTTTAGAAACTAAAGGTTATAAGACCGACTATATTAAATCTAATATGTAGTTTAAACGTATAGCAAAGGCGTTTTAGAGGTTTTTCCCTATACCTGCTAAAAAGAAAGCAATAGCTAGGTTTTTCCTTTAAATAAAGCTATACCTTAGTAAATATATGCTATTTTATATATATATCTATCTATTAATCTTTTATAAGATTTTTATAAGATTTAAAGACTTTATCTATTTCTATCTATTTCTATTTATCTTTATCTATTTCTATCTATCTCTATCTATTTTTATTAGTCTTTATCTAATTATTAGTCTTTTATAAGATCTTTATAAGGTCTAAAAACTCTATTAGTTAGTCTCTGTTTTAAGCTGTTTCTATATAAGATTTAAAGCTGTTTTAAAAGGTATTAGGTAATAGTTAGTTTCCTATATTATTTAAGCTATATATAAAGGTCTGGCAATATTACCGCCTCGTTTATTTTATTATAATATTAAGTTTATAGCTGTTTAGCAGCCTTTATAAAGACTAAAAGCTATTGTTTTAAAGCTTAGCTAGGTATCTTATGCTTTAGCTATAAGAGCCTTATTAATCTAGCTAATTAACTATAATTTAGCAGCAAATCTAACCTAAAGTAATTATAAAAATAGTTAAGGCCCTTAGAAAAAGACTCTAGCAACTTCTTTATATACTAAAATCATTGGCTTTAACTTTACAAAAGGTAATAATATAGGCCTTAAAAAGCCTTTATTTATTTTAGCCTTTAAATTAGGGTCGATTTAATTAGGGAAGAGAGGATAATTGTCACATTTCTAGGTTCCCAGCCTAAGATCCCCTAATAAAAACACTAGCTAGTTATATTATATTTGTATTTATATATAAACTCCTAGGTCTAGCTGTCGTAGGCTACTAGGGTCTATCTTATTCTTTAGTTATTAACTTTTCTATTTTGTTTCGTGCCTATTCTGACCCCTTTTTATTAGTGCACCTAGCCCGTCTCGTCTCTGTCTGTGACACTAGCCAGGTCAATCTCTTCTATATTTAGCTAGTAACTACAGTGTAGACTTAGTGCTATTAGCACTAAATCTACTGTCCCTTTGGCTATATAGCCGCTGGAATTTCCCTTTGTTTAGCTACCTAATAATTAAATAACTTTATATAAAATCCATATATAAAAACCTTAATAACTTTACTAACTTTATAGTTATAAACATATAATTTAAAAATTTAGGCTATTAACTAAAAAGGCTATATAAATATATTTTTATTAATTTTACTACTATTTTATTTATAGCTGTATAAAAAACCACGTTAAAATTTTAACGTGGTTTTTATTTCACTAGGAAATAAAATAGTAGTAAAATAAACAAAAATACTTCTATATAGCCTTTTTAGTTAATAGCCCAAATTTTCAAATTGCATATCTATAGCTATAAAATTAGTAAAGTTATTAAGGTTTTTATATGTGGATTTTATATAAGGTTTTAAAGTGGCTTACTTAATTGGGTGGCCCGGTTATGTGGGAGATGCGTTAACTTTAAAATTTATATAATAATTTTATTATTTAATTTCGGATTTAATTGTGTTTTTTATATATTTTTACGATTTTTATTAAAAAAGATATTAAATGGTTTATATAATAGATTTTAATATAATACGAGATAAAAGGGTGACTAACTTAATTAGGCGGCTAGGTCAATTAGGAAATGCGTTAACTATAGATTATATATTTATTATTTTACACTTTATTTTATTTCCTTTGATTTTATTTGTATAAGTCGTTAGAATAGGTGAGTTTGAGTGAGTTTAGATGTGAAAACGCGAGCATACGTGGGACTTTTTTTTCGAGCCACTGTAATCTTGTGGTTACGTGATTTCACATTTCGTTTCGTTTCGTCAAACTTGACTGAATTCTGTATTCCGTATTCGAGCATGTTTTAAAAACATCGTCATCACATTTCAGGCGAATGAGAATAGAGCCGTGTCACCAGAAGGAGACATAATTCAGAGTCAATTTGGACCAGTGTCGTCTGCGGCATATCGTTCTAAGTATCCTATTAAACTAGAGCGATCTTTGTGACCGTTATTCTGTTTCCAATGAGGCGAGTCTGCGAGACAGACGTCTGATGACCCCCTCAATGGGCTGAAACTGGTAAGCAGCAGCGCATCATGCGGAAAGGTTTTTTTCTTTATGGATTGGGTAAGGCATCAAGAGCAAGACGTATGGATAATGACCCATAGGGACGGCCGAGGGGGAAATGAAATCGTAAGGTGTGAGGAAATTACGATGGCGAAGAGGACAACTTTGATTATTTCTGAATTTGTAGGACACCTACTTTTCGAGAAAGAAGATAGGTTGAATTCTAGGCGTTCCGTAGGGACCCGCCTCGCTACAATACGCCCCGAAAGCCATACAGCGTAACAATTACACCAGCAGAACTCAACTCCCACGATATTAGCCGCGAGCTCTCCAACTTACACCCCACCACTAGTATGACGCCCCTCATTTTCTATATAGAGATTTCCATGAATGAAGCAATGGATTGTCGGGTGGGTGAATGCATTAGAGCTGCTACTTAAATCGATATCTCATGTGTTGCTGTAGGTATTTAACTGTACAATTCTATCCCCGTGATTGATTTCGCAGCGCCTTTCCCACTTCCCTTTTCGTGCGAAGTACTAGGCTACGAATATATGGTTTCGCTTTATTAGCAATTGGTCAGTATGGGGTCCCAAGCCGGACTTGTCCTCGGATACAACGGCGTCCACCCGTTCTCCAAGGTGAAAATCACCGACCGGGCATCCGTACAGGAATTGTTGCGCACGTTACTCAATCCATTGGAGCCCTTCTTCTCTCCCAGCAAGGCGCGAGTCAGGTGTCCCGGCGCCACGGCGGTTCGATTCGACCAGACAGCGTCGGAAGTCGAAGGTATATGCCGGCCTCTCTGGGGCTTGGCTTGCCTCCTCGATGGCGGAGGCGAGTATCATGGCACAAAATGGTGGATTGAGGGTATAAAGTCTGGAACTGACCCCGACAGTCCCGAGTTCTGGGGCTATCCGCGTGATAACGACCAACGGATGGTTGAGATGTGCCCTCTCGGTATGACCTCTTAGATCTTTCATTCAAGATGTGAGAGGGCTAAAGCAACTCATTCGGCTCCAGGTTATGCACTAGCTGTGGCACCTGAGATCTGGAAGTCTCTAAACGAAAAGGAGCGGACAAATGTCGAGCTATGGTTAGGTAATTCCATCAATGAGAAAAAGTAGGCCTGCCACAGTTCACTGATGTCGAAACTTTACTGAACAAGATATTGTAGCATGCCCAACACAAATTGGCTGTGGTTCCGGGTCTTTGCTAATCTTGGCCTGAAGAAAAATGGAGGAAAGTTCTCTCAAGAGAGGTTGGACAGCGATATCGAGCATTTGAATACCTTCTACCGGGGAGATGGCTGGTCTAACGACGGCCCAGATGGAATACATCGTAAGTACCTTCAATGCCAAGAGACCTCGGTTGTATATACTGAAGGACTGCCCGTAGAAATGGACTACTACTCTTCAAGTTTTGCTATCCACTTCTTACAACTCCTGTATGCGAAGCTGGCTGGGGAGGATGAGCCGGAGAGGGCTGCGGAATTTAAGAAACGTGCCCAAATGGCAGCTCTTGACCTAGTTCACTACTACGACAAGGAAGGTGAGTTCTTGGCGCTATGGTACGATATGGATCATGTCTAATCCATTGGATAGGACGTGCTTTGCCTTTTGGCCGAAGTGTGGGCTATCGGTTCGCTATGGTCTCATTTTGGGGAGCGCTGGCATATGCTGGAGTTGAGCTCCCTGAACCACTCACCTGGGGCATGGTGAAGGGCATTGTGCTCCGAAACTTGCGCTGGTGGCAGACACAACCTGACATCTGGAGTCCAAGCGGTACCTTGACCATCGGGTATTCGTACCCGAACATGTATGTACGTAGATATCTCCTTATCCTACATGGCATCAAGTGCCATGCTAACGAGACTTAGATGGCAGAGAACTACAACAGCCCAGGAAGTCCGGTAAGTCTATATAAACGCTATGTCAGACTGAGAACTAAATATTTCCACAGTATTGGGCATGTTTAGCTTTCATATGTCTAGCTGTGCCAGCTGATCACCCCTTCTGGACATCCGAGGAAGAGTACCACGGAGATGTAATCCCCAAAGTCAAGGAGCTGAAGCGTCCGGGCCACATTATGAGGTGAGCACGCCGGCCATTCACAACTAATTGACTATATAGTTTGTCTGACGTTGATTTCAGTTATCTCGGTGGACATTGCATGCTCCTATCCTCGGGTCAAGCCTGCAGCTACCCAATGAAGGGTACACACGCGAAATACGGCGCCTTTGCGTACAGCAGCTCATACGCGTACTCTGTACCCCCAGGCCTCTTCACCCTTGAGCAGTATGCCCTAGCCTCGCAACTTGGACTCTCAGATGACGGTGGCGAATACTGGAAGACGCGCCGCCTCTCCGAGTACGCAGGACTCGAGCACCGGCCCTCTGGCGATTCTGCAGCCGGCAACAGCCCTGTGCTCGTGTCGATATGGAGGCCATTCTCCGACGTGACGATCCGCACCACCCTCATCCCTCCATCGCAAGAGGCGCCGAACTGGCATCTACGCGCCCACAGGATCGAAAATGCGGGTTCTCGTACTCTAAAGACGGCTGATGGCGCATTTGCGATTTGCAATACCCGTACACCCGATGGACGTTACCTGGACCTGTACGATGACGCGAAGTGCGAAGGCACGCAACCGCGAATCGTTGGAAACTACGACCTTGCCACGCCAGACGGATGGACCAGCGGCGCCACAGGTGCGTTTGCTGTCTCTAAGGGGGCTGTGGGTATCAGGGCCTTGGAACCACAGGACCAAACAGCTGCGAAGAACACGCAGGGTGAGGGAAAAGATCGGGCAGCTATGCTCGTCAATGCCGATCCTAATTCTAACCTCGTCGAGGGTCGAACCGTAATACCGACGCTGCAAGGCACGATATTACCGGGCGAGACGGTGTGGTACGTCTCGGCTATTTATGCTAAGCCATCTGCTGAGGGTATACCTAAAGAGTCGTATCTCGACGGGTGGGATAAGATACCCCGGGTCCCTGCTTGGTTGAACGAGGAGATAGTTTCATAAATAGGGGAGAAGTAGGCGCACTACGAAGTTTAGTGGCTGTTCGAAACCCTACGTAAGTAGGTTTGTAGATATTCGAATCAGAAGCCACCCACCGTTTTGTATCTAACCCCTATCGAACAAATCAATATGAACAGGCATGGGGGGGAAATGCCTATAAGTATAACTCACATGCTAATGCTATATAGAAAAAAGGTGCATAGATCAAATTTGTCATCGGTATAGTAAACTGAACATGCCCTCCAACGCGTATGTCGGGAACCTATTGGTGCCGCTTCTCCAGATTGACACAGAGACCTTGTTAACGAAGTGGCCATTTTGGGCGTGCTGGGCCAGTCAAGGCAATAGCCAGTTCTTGGGCGTGAATACGTAGTGTAGTCATATCGTATGCGCTCTCGTGAGTAGTATGTTGTAGGACAAGACCCCCAAGTCACGTATCGAGCTGGTTCAAAGTGCAGCGAACACACTACACTAAATCCTACACAATAAACCAACTGCCTACTTGCGTGACCTACAGACAATAAGTAGCACTGCTATCACTAGCGCCAATCGTAGCCAACTATCGAGTGCCTATCGAGTATCGAGGGACGGATACCCGGGTTGGATGTTCTAATGCATCATCATAAGGTGTCGGTAGGATCATGCTTGACATGAACACTTCGAGTCCGGGCGCGCCATGCAACTTGAAGCTGAGCGCCTGAGGATCTATCGGCGGGTTAACTTTTTCCGGGCAACTGGCCATCATGCGAACAACTTACTCAGCTATTAGCGAGCAGCGCATCAAAAGATCTCGACACGACACGACCCGACACAACACGACAAGATAGGATACAATATGACGAGATCCAGGTTCTCGTGAGTTACCGGCCAGAGAAACTGGAAACGGGCTAAACTAGGTACCTACATACAACTTGGGTCACCCACTCACTTACGCGTTAGCTACCCGGCCCGGTCCCCCTTGCTCGCGTTTTCGGCACCAACTTATACCCTTGGTACCCAAGTAGGTTGTTTTCAACTGCCGGGCACCAAAGTAACCTACCCTAGGCAGTTGACCTCGGTGAGAAATGGATGGGGAGATCCCATCTTGTTGTCATGGTGCCTGCGCGCTTGCGAACCGCTGGAATAACTATAATAAGCCTGCATATATGAGTGATCGCCTCGCGTCGCTTACGCTTTGTGTGTGTGTATAACGCAGTTAATGTGCGTGCATGGTCATAGTAGGGGATGCTATAAGCTGTTGGTGTCTGGGGGCAAGGCCATAATCGCCTTTAGTTAATGCAATCGTGACGGCAGTCAGCTCCATCCACAACGCCGTCATCTCGTCAGTCGGTCATTCAGTCAGTCAGTCAGTCAGTCTCTCTTTCCTGCACTCTTTAATAACCACCTCGACGGACGCTCGCTTTCACGTTTCTGCCATGTATAGGGTAACATCTCGAGAAACCCGCTCCCGTCGTTGTCGAATACCACAGACACAGACAGCCTTGCCAGGGTCCTGAGGTACGGGATACCTACTTACTTGAGCACTTACACCTGCCTACCTGCCTACCTGCACGGGGAAGACTGTCAGTCGGTCGGTCGCCTTGGGATCAATACCGCCCCGAAGGAAAACGTAGAGAAATGTCCGAGAAGAAACACGCCGAGTCATCTTCGGCCGGCACAGCGCGGCATTCGCATGCCGTCCCTGCAGCATCCTTCCGTGCGTCACTCCCCCAGCCAGCTTTCCCAGAGCCGAGATGACTAGTCATTTGTCTCTCTCCCACCACTCTATTCATCCGACCGCAGCCGTCTCCGTAGTTCATACATCCATTCAATCCGTCCTCTGCCCCTCTTTGAATTGCCCTGCCGTAGCACCATAGCACCACAGCACCCAGGAACGCCGTCTCCATTTTTAAACTACCGAAGCTGTGCAACTGCATCAACACCACTACACAATCCCCCAGTACATAATTGGCGTTGACTAATGAGTAGCGTAGCAACGCACAATTCCCCGCGAACGTGGTTTCTGACATCCTCTCTTTCGCCCCTGGCGGTGCGTCTGATCAGGCAATTGCTTAGCCACGGTGATTATGTCGTCGCTTGCCTACCGCCTCACGAGATCGAGCACGAAGATCGCAGTGCCGAATTCCGCGAGCTCGTGAACGAGTGTAAGAGCAGCCGGAAAGATAGAGAAGGCTGGAAGGACCGTATCAGAAGCATACGCTGTGATGGCCGGATCATGAGCCAGTGCGGTGCCGCTGTGGCCGAGGCAAAACATGTCTTTGGCCGCATCGACATCCTACTCTGTTGCACGTCTGAAGGTATGCTAGTTTGGAGCCACGAGACCATGCCCTGTCGCTCGCAACGGATGCTGACGAGCATGGTCGCAACTTAGCTGTCGTCGGGACGGTCGAAGAGCTATCAACATCGCTGGCGACGCAGAATCTCGTCCGCGACCAATTCGAAACCATCTTTTTCTCTCAAGTGAACTTCATCAAAGCCGCTCTCCCCATGCTGCGCGCCGAACATACTGGCCACATCATCATTCTTACGAGCATTGGCGGACATATCGGTACACCGGGCATGTCCATGTACACAGCAGCGACATGGGCACTCGAGGGATTTTGTGATTCGCTTGCCTACGAGGTGGCACCCTTCAACATAAAAGTAACCATTGTGCAGCCTCACAAGGAGATTCAGACGTTGACTAACAAGATCGTCTTTTCGCCATCGTTGTCATGCTATGACAGCGAGAACAACCCGGCACCAAGTGTGCGAGATATGCTGACGAACATGCTCAATCTGAACCCAGACACGACCATTGAGCAGTCAGACGCAGACATCTTGCACCGATATCCGAAGCTGCCAGTTTCTTCTACCGACCGCCTGGTCGCAGAAACGGTACATGCGCTGACGGCTATTGGCGGTCACGAAAACCCGCCAGCACGACACATCGTCGGGTTTGAGGGCGCTGAAGCGGTCAAAGAGAAATTGAAGACGGTGACGGAGGAACTGGAGGATTTCGTCGAGGCTAGTGTAGCTGTCGACATCTTTGAGAGTGAGCTGAAAAACGAGGCTCGTCAGGGCAAATCAAAAGCTGAAGATGATTCCGGTATGTTACGAAGTTCTATGGCCCCTTGATGCCTCTTAATTTCTATTGAAAAGAGAAGGGGGAAAAAAGCAAATTGGTTAGGAAAGAAAAGAAAAGGAGAAGAAAAAGAAAGCGAAGAAAACAACTACGAGGTTGGGCTTCTCATGCACGAAAAGTGTCCAAGTAATTAAGGACCATTCCTTCATACTTGCATGTAATTGCTGTGATTCGCGCCCTGTCGGGAACATAAGCTCTCATGGTCTGTATATATAGCCGTAAGAGTAATATCTTGACATCTCGTTTCAAGATAAATACCCCTTCATGAACATTCCCCGGGTTTGGTTAAGATGTCATTCAAAGCTGTTCTGGCAAATGTAAACGCGAGGATGTGGTGAGCTAGAGCTGCCTGTACTGTAAGTCAGTTCTGGGCTACTTACTGCCTGTATTGTAGCTTGCGTGGGCTTCTGATTGGTTGCTCTTTACAGGGCACCTATCTAGGTACCTACACCTGTTAGTACCTGCCTCCCTCACTTAGGTGGCTAATGGCAGGAGCTTTTGCGCACTGAGCTCCGCTAACCTTGATCCCGGGGCCTGCCTAGCG
The DNA here is from genome assembly GCA_002288965.1 of Xylaria sp. MSU_SB201401. Taxonomy (NCBI): domain Eukaryota; kingdom Fungi; phylum Ascomycota; class Sordariomycetes; order Xylariales; family Xylariaceae; genus Xylaria; species Xylaria sp. MSU_SB201401. The sequence goes on from NPFG01000511.1 coordinate 11,770, forward strand.
TGCACCGCGTCAGGAGACACCCGAACCCTTGATACAGCTTCAGCTCCTCTCGCATTCCATACCAAAATATTGAGTATACATAGGTGCTGGCGAGGACGAGCGCAACCTCTACACAACTTCTGGACGTATCTCGACAGCTGACCTACGCCTTTCGAAAGCACGCCACGGCTAGCGGGCCATCTCCGACTACTACTTGATCGTCTTAGCGGCAGGCATGTCGAGTGCTGTGCTATGTAGTCCGATCTGGGGACCAATGTTAGGATGAGTCTGGATTCACTGCTACCCATCGCTCCGGCGAGGGTACGAGCTTTGGTGCTGCCCATCGGCCAGATCAGGCGAGAGCGTTTCCAGTCCTTTGTCCAGCGGCTCGATGGGGAACATGTGGTTCAACTCCGCGACATCAGCGCCGACGGGCGCCCCAATCGCAGTGAGTCCCTGACTATCCTCTGGGCTTGAGCAGAACAAACGCTGACAGATGTGTGAATAGACATGTTCTCCCCCCTCGCCTTTCCCGACGGATCAATATTCTACGATCTGATTACCTACGCCCCACCGCCTTCCCACCTTGCCCTCTCACCGTTTGACTTGTTTCGAGAGCCATTGGCCGTCATCGCTATTGCCGATGGCAAAGAGCTCCAGAATGTGGTCTTCAGCAAGAGGCAATCCGCTAATGGCTATGCGCCGACTATGATAGAGAGGAATATTCGTACCCTTTATCAAGAATTAGAGGATCTGAGGGACATATATCCCAAAGTTCTCACGCACCACGTGCTCATCTTCGACTATGAACTGCCTACTGAGAATGCGATACGACTCCCGGAGGGTATTATTGCTATCCCTCCAATCGAGCGCTCCACGCGGACAACGATGAAGACCGTCATCTGCGACATATCATCTCTCTTGCTAGCAGAGATGAACACGCTTGCCAAGTCATTCGAAGCCATGACTTCCATCGACTCCCCCGGTCAAGCGCCGAGTCGGCCGGGGCTTCAAAGCACCTCATCATGGACCTCAGATGATGCCAATCCATCCACGCGGAGGAATTCCCAGTTTGCGATCTCCTCAATGGCCAGGTCATCTTCCACGAGCGGGGCTGGGGATAGGAGCCAGGCTCGCATGTCGATGCCTCCTCCCAAATCGCTCCCTCTAGGTTCCAGCAGTTCGACACCCTCCGGAAGGCCATCTACTCCCGTTCGGAGTGGACTTTCTAACCCACCTACCACCTTTGACGATATCTCGGCAAATGGAACGAGCTTGGGAGTCTCAAGCCCCGAACAGAAGAATGGCTCGCGGTTAGGTAGCGCTGAAGAGAACACTAAGTCAACGAATCAGGACAAGGTTACGGTCCAAGGCTTTGGGCCGGGCGGTATGAATGAGAAGTGGAGGAACAAGGGCAAGGGACGGGCCACTATCATAGTAGGGTCCTTATATCTTCAAGCTGGACGCTGGACCGATGCTCTGAAGGAGCTCACCGAGGGTGCAACTGTAGCGAAGTCAATCAATGACCACCTTTGGCACGGTAAAGCACTTGAACTCATCTTTGTTACACTTCTTATGCTTGCCTTCGCGGGTTACGAGTTTCAAGTACCGGCAGTGTGCCTCTCACCCAACGAGAAGCCATCAAGCAGCTTAGCCAAAGCCCAAGACGCCGAAGAAGCAGATCCGACACAGCCAAAGCATATGCGGAACTTTCAGGTTATCATTCCGGACCTACTGGAGCGGATCATGGGTCTATTTTCCAGGATCTCGGGGGAGCAGCTGCCCCCATTTCCCATGTCGGAAACCATTATCAGATTTTGTAACGCTCTCACCGCACTCCACCTGTGCGAGGGTAAACTTGGCAAGGAGTCTCTTGAGATCATGATATTCGGCAGATATCCGTCAAAGATACTTAGTACTTCCCCTCGCCTTGCTGTCACCCCATCAAGGGGACACATCAACACACTCTTATTTAAAGCTTTCCCTTCATCAGCGCCGGAATTACTTACAACTATGGACCGCTCAATCATACTGAGTGGCATTGCCGCTCTCTTAGGGATTCTGGGATACCACAGGAAAAAGGCGCTGGTGATTCGCGAGTTAATATCCGTGCTCATCGGAGGACTGGTTGAAGCGAGGACTAGAGGGGCTGCCGAGGTAGGGATCCACCCAGCAGCCGGTCTCGTCGCTTTGGATGCCATAAAGAGCCATGGCAAAGGTGCTGGTGCCCTCGACCTTAACGAGGGCGATATTGAGCAAGGCATTGATGCATTCCTTGGGCTACTTTGCGAGACATATGGCGTCGTCAACTTCGAGGACAATAAGACTGGGCTTGAATCCTCGTCTGCATCTGCAAGTAGTGATGACGATGATGATAATGTCATCTCTAGAATTAACCGCCAATCATCTACAAGACACTTTGGATTTCCTAACGTCAAGATCAATATTCTGCGGGCCTGTATTAACTTTTCTGAGGCCCTCCCTGATTTCCATGGCGTCTTAAAATTCTCCAGCGATTTGCTACGCACAGCGGGCAGTGGCGTTGCCCCAGGTCCTCGTCGGGAAAATGCTGCTCCAATGATTTCACGAGATGAGCAGATTCGACTAGCTACAAACATATCGAAGACTTCCGGCCTGTCACAGAGAATGGGACTTACGAACTTGTCTGCCGAGTATTGGGATGAATTTTTGATACGTGGTATTACGCTCGATCCTTTGCCTGTGACCAGGCCCCCGATACCACACTCCAAAAATGTCCTACCGGGTGTAACAGCAGCACGCACCTCACAGGATGTCAATCCCTTTATATATAACCCCTTCCTCAGAACCGCGAACAAATCAGCAGCCACACAAACCCTCGTGGCCAACGAGGCTGCGACCTTCAGAGTTGTTATACAAAATCCATTTGAGATTGATCTCGAAATTGATAGTATCAAGCTGTACAGCGAAGGTGCTGACTTTGATTCTGCAATAATATCAACAATCATAGGACCGTACCGCACACAAATACTTAAAATACAAGGGACACCGCGAAGCGCAGGTTCGTTAAAGATTACCGGCGCTGTGGTACGAGTGCTTGGGTGCCGCGAGAGAAGATTTCCCATCTTTTCACAACCTTGGACCCCTGAGCAGGATGTGAAGGTGAAGGGTATCGGTCTAGGCGCGCTCAGGCAGAATCGCGCTTTGCCTGCACCAGGACCCCTACTTAGCCCCGACAGCATTGATTTGAGTGTAATAGAGGCCCAGCCTATTGTTCTCATCAAGTCGACCTCCCTTCCTCAATCATCTATCATGATTTTAGAGGGCGAACGTCGGACCTTCTCAGTAACTTTACATAACATATCTACAACAGCAGTGGATCTACTTCTATTCTCGTTCCAGGATTCTACGCAAGGATCTTTACAAGCTGCGTTAGCTAATCGAGACGCTACTGCTGCTGAATTGCATGAATACGAGTGGCTTCTTGCCAAAAAGCAAGCTCTACGGCTTTGTAAGATCGATGACTCTAAGCGGTATATCGCACCAGGCTCGATAGCTACTTTCGAATTCGAAATACTGGGCAAGCCGGGACTTACAAATGGGACCATACAGATTGATTATGCTCATCTTGGCATACCTCAATCGGAGATTCAGAGCCAATTTTTCACTCGCCAGGTCTGTCTAGATCTAACAGTGACGGTGAATGCCAGTATTGAGCTTTCAAGGGTGGACATCCTCCCCATCCAAGAAAATGTGCCAAAACCGATATGGGATCGTGTAGGATCAGTTGAAATGAAGCAGCCTGCCACGTTCAACAACCACTGTCTATTACTTATGGATCTTCGAAATGCCTGGCCTAGCGATATGCAGGTGTCACTCAAAGTTGGGAAAAATACCATGATCGAAGAACACATATTGCCTGGAAACACTAACCGCATTGTCGTACCCGTCCCGATGATATATATTGAGGACCCGCACGCTTCTATCCCCGCCCTCAATCCCGCCCGACAACGCCAATTCGTCGTAAGTAGCAGTAAGATCACCCCAGAAATCGAGCGTGGTAATCGTGAGGCCTTCTGGTACCGTGAGAAGATGCTGGAAAACATCACTGGCACATGGGAGACGTTGTCTGGGTCGGCGAGAGCAGGTACCATTCATCTACGTGGATTACGTCTAACGCCGCGTATGATTGAGGCCATCAAGATCGATGAAGTCAGTATCGGTATCTCAGTGGAGAATCCACACTCGCAGCATCCCTCGGGCACAGATAGCGACATCTTTGTGGATGAGTTCATCCAGATCAAAGTGCAAATCACAAACAGGATGGACAAGCCGGTGTACCCCACTGTCCGTATTCTACCCTCACTCCGCAATAGACCCGTCATCGTGGCGCTCGACTTCACGCGCAAGTTCGCGTGGAACGGCACTCTACAGCAGACCCTCCCTCTACTAGACGCCAAGTCTAGCACAGAAGTGCGTATCGGTGCTACGGCGCTATGTCGTGGTGAATTCGAAATCTCGGCCTCTGTCGAGGAGACACAGTTATGGAAAGCCCCTACAGAGAGCGTCAAGGGCGGATACAATACGAACGATGAAGAGCAGGAAGCGATCAGGCAGAGGGAGAGAGCGGATACCCAGACCATGATGGATGCTGTTCTTGGCGCTAAGGAGAGGCGTATATGGCATTCTAGACGGCCTTGTGTTTTTGCTGTACGCGATAGACAGGAGTCGGATACGGAAGAGGATGAAGGGTAACATGTATGCATTGTATGTATGTATGTATGTATGTATGTCTGTCTGTCTGTATGTATGTAAATAGGGGTGTGAGATGAGTGGTATGTGAATAAAGAGTTAGCGACTCCCAGAGGGTCAATGAAGTAGCGTGGGCAGGAAGCAATCAATGTTAATAGACAGATAGATGTCAACTTGCTCTCCCTCGGTGAATATATTGCTAGCGATATGGTCACGGGCTCGAAACACATAGGAATGAGCAGCTGAGTAGGCCAAATAAGCCTGCTATTAAGTATAGCTAGAAATCTATGGGTATCTTTACTTCTTGTCTCGTCTCATCTCATCTTAGCTCATAAGTCTGTAGCAATCAGCCCACTAGAAATTCCGTGGTGAGGTGGTCGTCCGTGGTAATTATATCATTAGTCTCGTCCACGATAACTAGATCGGGTATCCGATTTGACTGTTTCCGTGGATGCCTGATTGAGAACTATATCAAACACCTCTTCAGCGCTTTGCTTTTTTGGATGTCATAGTTATCTTCGTTATGCAGACCCATTCACTCCATTTTAGTCGTAAAGCTAAGATCATGCCGGGTTGTCTGTCTCTGTAGCTAGTTGGGCAACTGAGATGTCCACTTTACTGCGTTTCCCATGGGCTGCCCTAGTCGGTTTAGCGCTTCGTTGCTTTCTTTTCTTGCTGTTGCGTCTGCCTCACAAAAGTGCTGTACATTATCGGCATCGAATGCTTTGGTAGCGTGAGCATAAGTAGGCGATGTGCAGCTGCTCTGGTTTTTTATGCCACTATACATCACGGAATAGCGGCGGGTGTACCCGATGTTCCAGAGCTGTTCATTGACGCAGCTTCGACTTGAGCTTGTTTTTGATTCTCGCTATCATCCGAGGACTGACCCTTGGTATCCTCAACTTCAAATGTCTTGTCGGCATATGTAACTATGCCATTATCTGGGGCTTTCATCTCGTCATGTTGGTCTCCTAAGTTGAGACCAGTTGGAGTTGCATCAGGCGAATCCGGCGATTCGTGCTTTGACGTGCCATTGGCGCGGGGATATCTATTAGTTGCCTTTTCGGGCACATCGATTGATTCTGAGGCATCGTTGTCTTGCTCGTCGGCTTCGCTCAGTGCTGAATTAGTAGCCTGTGGTAGTTCAGATATCGGCATACCCCATTGCTCCTCGAAATGAGTAGCCAGGAAATCATCGTAACAGCCTACGGCGCGTGCCTTATGCGCCGCTTGAGCTTCTTGAATCCATGCCGGCTCGTGGCAGCCCTTGCTCAGGCCTTCCTGGTACCGCGTCACGTCGTTGCGAAAGTTATTGTTATTAAGAAGCGCAGCAACGTTGGGGCGGGTATCGGGAGTATCCGGGTCCGTGATCGTCGTTCTACTTGGAAATTTGGAAAGAATTTGCCCTTTCTCCTCATCTGTTAAGATATCCCACGCCATTGGACTACAGAGAAGCTCCTAGATTACATTAGTACGTGGGGAATGGCAAGGAAATGTATTACATTATCACGTAAATCAGAAGACTCACACGTAGCCTTGCTCTAACCAAGGGTGAGTTTGGGTTCGTGAGCATCTCATCGGGGATATCGTATTTAGACCGGCTCTTACGAACAGCTGCGCCCGGGGCCGATTTAGACTCAACCTTTCGCTTTTTGGAGGACGAGGAGAGAGGTACTTGATCTAGTTTTCCGTCGCCGTCGCCATCGCCATCGCCATCGCCACAATCTCTGGTTCCGAGATACTGTTTCTTTATCGTGACAATTTTGTCCGATGTTTTCGGCGTCGCGGGACCGGTGCCATTCTGAGGGGTGGAAGAGACTCTACGAGAGCGCCTCAACGACCTCGTGGTTTCTGCTACGGTGCTCTCTACGGCATGACCGTTAGGCGTATCGCCGCTGAGCACAGCAGCTACATCAAGCCTTGGCATCCGAAGCGATCCTGATACAACAATCTCGTTCAAGACAACATCCTTGGCTGTCGTATCCAGTGCACCAGGCGATGGGCTCAGCCTTGCTGGAGACTTGGTTTTGTCACAGATACGATACGACTCCATGATGCTCTTAGGTGTGCTATTTGCCGGGGAGCGACCGCCAGCTTCAGTGTCCTGCCTCGAGGCACTCCCTGAACGACGCCGGGTTGGTGGCATGTCCGAAGTGCCCGGGCGTGTAAGGCAGCAAACAGTATTTTGGTAAGTATGTCGGGAGAACAAAACACGTTGGTTTCGAGTAAAACCGAATTTTTTCAGTCACGAACGGAATAAGAAATCATGGCTGTGGCGGAGCCGACTCATGACGGTCGCAGGTTGAGAAGGTGAGGAGAAAGTTAAAAGGAAAGTTAAGACTCAGGGTGAGGCTCAGGCTCACAAATGCTCAATGAAAGATACAGGCGGTGTATAGAGTAGCGCCTTTCTTGATCCAACCTATACTAGCACATATGAGCAGATACGCAGGTGCTGCAAACATATAAATGTTTCGGATATAATAAAGCATGTGAAAGGCTTCGTACCTACCTAGACTAAAGGTAGGAGAGGTAGGAGTGGCACTAGGAGAGAGTTGCGATGCTGTTCCGGAAAAGGCAACTAAGCCCACACGCTAGGGCCCCACCCGAGGCATGAGCTACTGGTACAAGCAGGTAGGTACTCAAGTAGGAGGCAAGCTTAGGTAGGTACAGTCAGTCCAATCTGGAACTTGTTCAACTACAAACGACCTACCTAGGTACTACCTTTTATCCAGCCTGCAGTCTAGCCTGTTCACTTCTTCTAGACAACATTTGAATACCGGATATCCCAGGACTAGACATTGACCGCCAATTCGAGGCGCTCTAGCACCCGACTACGTTACACGCCCAACGTCGTCACCATCTTGTCGAACCCCCAAGACACTATCCTGGGCTTGAAGACACGTGTACCACCGCGCTCTCCTTTTCTTCCTGCGTCCCGATCGCCCATATCCAACCGGCCAGTACACATCACACAGAAATGATAAGATCGACACAGATAGCCCGGGTCGGCGACGGTGCGTGTCCCGCCATCCGTCGTGCCCTGGCTTCGAGTAAGATGGACGCGCAGCTAAGCTAACACAGTCCGTGCCAGGCCTGATGCTCTGCGCATCTGTCGACGACGAGCAGAGTGAATCCTCCCTAGCTGAAGTCAAGTCGCAGATCAAGTTGATCCTGCGGAGGCTGAACCGGAACTCGGAGCCACAAGCCAGCATTGAAAGTGGTAACTACGTATTACAGTATGGAGCAATGTTCCCAAATTACACCTTCTTCCAATCTGACTAGACCCTCTCGTTTCATTTCATGGCAAACGACACGAGGCGTGTGACTAACATCTCGCGTGCGCTCTCTCTCTCTTCTCGCAGTTACCTCATCGCCAACGAGATCCTGTTCGTCTGCATCTGCGACCGTTCGTACCCGCGCAAGCTCGCCTTCACCTACCTCTCAGACCTGTCGGCCGAGTTCTCCAACTCGTACTCGCCGCAGCAGCTGCACAGCCCGTCGCTGCGGCCCTACGCCTTCATGGAGTTCGACACCTTCATCAGCCGCACCAAGGCGACGTACGCCGACACGCGCGCCACCCAGAACCTCGACAAGCTCAACGACGAGCTGCGCGACGTCACCAAGGTCATGACCAAGAACATCGAGGACCTACTGTACCGGGGTGACTCCCTCGAGCGCATGGGCGAGATGAGCTCGCGGCTGCGCGACGACAGCAAGAAGTATCGCAAGGCCGCCGTCAAGATCAATTGGGACCTGCTCTTGAAGCAGTATGCGCCCATAGGCGTTTTCGGACTAATCGTGTTGCTGTTTATTTACTTCCGGTTCTTCTGAAAGTCACATGGCGTGATGGAACGTTGGAAGCGGGTTGGAATTGAGCGATGGATATGACGAGATACGATCTGATCAAAAGAAAAGTTCGATCAAGAATGGGACAACTAGTTCTTCTGATCTTGCGAGATCACTACATATTAAGCGAACTGCGGATCTAACTATCTGGTTAATGTATATATATTATGTGCACGTGCGTACGCGCGTGTCTAAGTTGGTTTGTCAAGAATTGGGGCTGTGGTGTATGAGGTAAGCAAGAATAAGCCATGGCTGGGATGCCAACCAGTCGAATTTGAGGTTGTTGGGACATGGATGAATGCACGTTTAGATGTAGATTATACGTGTACGTGAACCGTATATACACTCAAGATACTCGCATTTGTGAGCCTGGTTTGCTTTTCCTCCTGGGCACACTGGCCCGACCAAAACGCCTTGCTTCCTAACTACCTTCCCACCGTCAGGCTAGGATTATATATGTACAAGGTTAAAACCTAGACAGGCGATGAGGGACAAAATTATTGCAGCACAATCAAGCCGAAGAAGGCTCGCTCTCTTCCCCTCTTCCTCTCGTGTCCCTCCTCCTTTTTCCCTCTCATTCTGTTCTCTATATTTTGATGAGGGAACCATGTCGTTAAAGATCGTCATCACATCATTAGGCCATATTTCCCCACATGGCGTTGGTTCCAATCCGCATTGGAGGGTGGGTGCCATGCGCGCTTACATGATTGCGCAGCTCGACGACTTTGGCGCGGCCGTTTCGAGAAGGTTGGCGTGGGTCCACTCGAGGTGCTCTTGCAGCGAGGCGACCGTCTCGAAGCCACGCTCGTCTTGCGTCCACCGCACGCGGTCCATGTCGTCGTCACCCTGCTCCTCGTAGTAGTAGTCGTCGCAGAGAGGGCAGAGCAGGGACGCCTGCCACTCACCAACGTCTGGTGGGAGGTGGTTCGCGATGGCGACCGGTGGGAAGATGATGGTCTTCTCCTCTCCCTTCAGCTCTGTCTCTGTCTCTGGTCTCAGCTCCCTTGTTGGTGTTTGGTCTGTCGTGGTGATCCTGAACTGCGGATTAGTACTTCCGTCTTGAAGCTCGATGCCTGAATCTTGACCTAGGACAGAAAGGTATTCATTCATGTGTGAACGAGGATGCCTGAACGCTGTCGCTGCCCAATTTTCGACCATACTTGTTGGTGACGCTGCTGGGCGCTGTCTTGTGCTTGGCATTGAACGTAGGTCCTCCCATACCAGGAACCCATCGCAGAAGTCACAGACGAAAGCGATGTCTTGGTTGCCAGGTCCCAAACGCTGGAACGTACCCGTCGAGTTGCAAGCGGCAATCTCACCGTTGGGTATTGAGCTGGGATGTGTCGTCGACGTTGTCGTCCTTGTCGGGACTCTTCTCTGTGGTTGTTGTTGCCTTTGTGGTCGTGGTGTGGAAAGGTGAGTGTCCGGATTAAGAGTAGGAGGCTCCTGCCGTTGTTGGCTGCGCCACACAATCAGGGCGCCCAAGCACCGCGGCCATGATGATGATGATTCGAGGTCATCGTGAATGCGCCGTACCGCGCGACATTGAGCGCGGTGCAGCTCCCGCCTTAGCCACCGCGTCTCGGTTGGCCATTCCGGTTCTATGGGCCCACCGGCCCGTACCCAATATTTTAAATTTTGCGAGTGCTCCTGAAAGCGCGTGCATAATTCGCGAAGCTCATCGAGACTGTCTTCTGTGATTTGTTGTCAGTTTGGTGGTCTGGTATCGGCGACACTCGTCAAGTTATGTGTAACAGATGTCGAGAGAACTAAGATGGAAGGTGCATTAGAAGTTCAATGGAAAAAGTCGCTTGACTGATACGGCGCGTTCACTTTCGTCTTCTTCATCAGTTCTACCCGCGCCACAAGTCAAGTACAGTTATTACGTAGCATGAGCGATACGCACACACGAGTTCCCTCGAAAGGCAAGTGAGCAATGCAAACATACCCTTGCGGTCGTTCTCGTAGTAGAAGCGCCCATTGACGAGCGCGGGAAGTTCCTGGAAGTCCCGTTTCGCCTCATCTAGCACTTCCTCGAGTAGGCGTAATTGTTCGAATTCAGGCGGCCCCCATACCCGTTTGTCGGCGAACATGAGGACGCGCAAGGCATCCTGGATAGCGTTTGCGATGACGGCCAGCAGCGATCCCACCGTGTCGACGGCGACTCTGCCGTCGCTGCTCATGTCCATGCATGCACGAGGGAGAAAGGGACCGGCGGCGATGGCAGCCAGAAGGCGGTCTCTTGCGCGCACCGCTTCCTCCTCGTCTTCGCTTCGAGAATAAAGTTGGCCCCGGCTGTCAGATACTATGTATGACGATGTATACTATAGCAGAGTGCCGCCGTCTTTGACCCCTTCGGAATGACCACACGTACACTTATCAACAACGACACTCCAGCAAGTACCTGCTGGCCCAAGACTCACACACACTACAACACGAGGTAGCTGCCTCACTATCTGGCTTGAACGAGTGGGGGCCCCCAGACCGGGTACGAGTCGCGGAAACGGATGGATGGGGAGGACTTGGAGCTTGTGTAAGCTAGCACGTGGGTGGGCGGCCTCAGTTCTAATAATAATTCCCGATTATCGTGACGAATACAGAGACACGATTTCACTCAGACCGCGTGCTGTGCTGAGAAGGAGTGTGTGTTTGTGTAGGTAAGTAACTTAAGTAGGTAGATAGATGATGTTGGCAACTTTGTCTCGGTGATTAGATACCTACCTACCTACCTACCTACCTACTTATTGTTTCCAAATCAATGATCAGCGTTTCTCTTGGTGATACACCACCTTACATGGGGCCTGGGACCTTGGGTAACTCATGCTAAGCAAGTACCCCTACCTACGGGGGACAGGCGGCCGCCGTAAGCTTGATACAATCCGTTAGCTAAAGGTAGGTATCTACTTGTAAGTGGTATTGCACCTACAGATACCCGTAGTGGAGGGGCACATTGCAGGGTCAGCCAGTACTTACCTTGAGGTAGGTGGGTAAAGTACCTTGCACCTTGCACGCTCTAAACTGCCGTCTGCCGCTTTATCTGGCAGCTGCGAGACAATTAGGTAACCTCCCGAGGTCTCCTGTAAATATACTACTAGCTTAAGCACTTACTTAGGTAGCGTACCTGTTTAGATATTCTGCCTCCACCCCCAAATGACCCCCAAAGGCTGATATGTATACATATTCAGAGCCCTACATAGATACTGAGATTTGTAGATACTTGGGCGTATTTACGTGCTAACTAAAAAATGGCGCCTGTGTGTAAGGTGGTGGATTTAGAGATATATCCTTGGCGATTGTATGTGTCTAGATCACTATGTGTAGGTATCTGCCCAGTATGCTACCTGCGTATGATTCTGGTTGCACATACAATGTTACAGTAGGGCTATCCCTGGCTGGCGGACCATCGTGGTGCAGGCCAAGCGTGGCCAGAAGCCGCCCGTCTTTAACCCTATCGTAACGGCAAGGGCGTACATTATGTACATATAGTAATACATTGCAGATCATGACGATGGGCCAGGGCAACGACTGGTCGGAATACTAGGAATACCTACTTGTATTTGCAAAGGCCCACGATGGTTCGATGAAACAACCTTCCAATGGCTAGGTACTGCTATTGTAGGCCAGGCTTGCTTACATTCAAGTTGTCTGTCTTACGAATGCAATGCACTAGCGTACATCAAAACACAATGTCGCAATCTAGGTACGGTGCTGCTCGGAAGCTCGGCCTGGACGCCAAGAGTAGCAGGGCATTGACACCCAGGGAGCTGGGCTCAACACGGCATCGGCAGATCCGAGTTTGTCTTGGCCTTTGCTTCGAAGTCTCTACTTACAGAATAAGTTGAAACAGCAAGGCAGATTTCGAGGATGCCTACAGATATGGAATACGCGGCGATGGGGTGTAAGCGAATCGTATCGAATAATAGCTTGCTCTATGTCTGGCTCATCAACCAGACTCTGTTGGTCGAGTGCCATGATACATCTTCTTGGCCGCGTATGAGAGCCACAGGCCCTTGCCCTTGCCCGTGATGTTTGTTGCCTTTGGATGCAATATAAAGATGCATTATTCGAAACAAATAGATCATATTGCATTCGGTCCATTGCTATAAATGGACGGAGTTATATTAAGAGGCAGCCAAGTTCTTTATTGGTTGTTGCGTAACGAAACATATGCAGGTCTATTCAATTGTGGCCTGGAAGGCTAAGGCGCCGCATTGCCTCTAACCCATCTGCTACTAAACGAGCGTAGTATTCGTGAGCAGCATAATACGTCAAGGAAGGTATATCATTTATTGTTTGAGATAAGTTATAATTTCAACTCGAGGTGGAATAATTTTATAATGGTTGCTGGTTGCATGTATAGCTAACCCAGGTCATCTTAACCAACCGAGGTGGTCTAAAAACAACGCAGACCGTAAAACTCCTTATACCACTTATATTATCACCACTTTATAACCATCGTAATAACAATTATTTAATAATTAATAAAAATGTTTAAATTTTTTTTTAAATAACATATCTCTTAATTAACTTAGCCACTTAATTAAATTAATTACTTTTAATATTTATATAAATTATTTTTATATTTTTATATAACTTTTAAATAATTTTATAATTATTATAATATATTTAAATAAATAACGCATTTTTTAATTAACTAGATCATCTAATTAACTAAATCACTTTTAATGCTTATATAAATTACCCTTATACTTTTTTATATAACCTTTTAATAACTTTACGAATATTATAGCTATAATATAATAATTAATACCGTTAAATTTGTAACTTAAAAGGGAATTTAATAGTACTACTTACAGCCTTATAGCTATTATATTAAACGAGTTATTAAGTAATACGCTAAAATAAGCGCTAAAATAATCCCTACTTAGCGTATTACTTAATAGTTTGCTTAATAAAATAGTTATAAAATAAATAAAAATACTGCCGAATTTGCCTTTTAATTACGATCCTAATAGTACTAATTATTATATTATACTTATAATATTCGTAAAGTTATTTATATACTAAAAAGTATTAATTTTTATATATAAAATAATATATAAAGTCTTATATAACTTTATAAGCTAAC
>NPFG01000512.1:0-25380 GCA_002288965.1 Xylaria sp. MSU_SB201401
TTTATAATATTATTATTATTATCTTTACTAACTAGATTACTAATTAGTTTTTAAAAAATATTTATATTTATTAAATATAACGTATCTCCCACTCTATTAATATACCTAATCGAGTGATACGCTTAGCTTAATAGTACTTTATAATAGGAAATTCGCCTGCAAGGTACTTACTACTTACCTTTAATAAATTTAACAATTTTATAGCTATCAACTAATAATTAGTATATTTGAATTCCTTACTTAATAACGAATTTAATAGTATTTTTTATAATTTTATAGCTATTTTTATTTATAAAGATATTAAAACCTACGCTAAAATAATCCTTATAATAACTTTTTTTAAAGATGCATAAGCTAAATAATTTTTTAAAAATAAATAAAAATCAGATTTGAAAAGCTTATTTAATAAGGAATTTAAGTAGACTAATTATTAGTTTATAGCTATAAAATTGGTAAATTTATTAAAGGTAGTAGTAAGTACTTTGTAGGCGAATTTCTTATTATAGGGTACTGCAAAGAAAAGCGTATCACTCGATTAGGTGTACTACTAAAGTGGGAGATGCGTTAAATATAATAAATAATAAATATTAATATAAAGAGTTAAGAGTCAAACTAGTATTACTCGAGACATTACTAGGTTTATATATAACCCTTAAGATTTAACTCTTAATATTAAATACTTTTGATAACAGCTATTACTGCTTTATATAAAACACTATATTGTTAAGAAGCTTTTATTAGCAACCCACGCAGTACTATGTCCATCTACTTAAACCATAACAGTAATCTCTAAGGCTTCTTGATTCTAATGAAGTCGCCTCAAATTTAACCCCGGCATTGTCATTTGCTGTCAAGGGATGGAGAAATTACCTGGGGAGTCAATTGGTTCCACACCTTCTTGTATCAAGGGACATTGGCGGATCCACCACTAGGCTAATTCCACGGCTAAAGGGTTGGCGAATTGCGCAACATCTACGGAAAACAGCCCAACTCAGCCAGTCGCAACTTTGATTGCGTCAGAAATCGTTACCTATGTACACCCATGTAAATGGGATCCGCAGACAGCCCTGCGCGTCTGTCAGGACTACCCTATAGCAATCCTTTTGCTTATGATTGTTTAAAGCATAATTCAAAATCTTTCTTAACAACGCAAACCGTCAATTCCAGTCAAGGGGGGGGAAGCCAGACTGGGAGTAACAAGTCGGTCACGGGAGCCGGGGGGTTTGTCATTGAATACCCGACAACGGGAAGCATCTTCCGCGGCAGCGTCTAACACCCAATCAACATATTTCCGGCCCCAGATTAAGCGAGCGTTGCCCTCGGAATGACTGCCGAGGTGCAGGTGACAAGTACATGTGCATTACCGACATTTTAAGCGGGGGTTATATAGATTGCATCGATTACTTGGTCAGCAATGATATAATCTTAATCTAGCGCCCAAGGTCTTGATACGCTACTAAAGCATCCCCATTGAGGCAACGAGTCTACGCGCACGCGCCTTTTCCGGACAAGATTCCTATCTCGTACCAAACCGCCGCCGAGAGAGGCCCACCCTACGCCCAACTATCATACGTTTCATAGACGACGCTGCATGCTACCGCGGGTATTACACGCTGATGTGCTGTACCCCAGATTATATGCTTCGTCGCGGGGGTTCCTCGTTAACTTATGATTTCATCCTACAGGCTTGGAAGAAATGGCTATATCGCTGTAGCTGACAACCGGGCTTGGCCTTTCTTCATCCCTTCGCCCTATTCGGGGTAATTTCGCTATCAGGCTCCGTGAGCTAAACATGTAAAAACAACAAGTGATGCTCAAAAGAGCGCGGAGCCCGGCAGTACTGCACTATGCTCTGAATCCGTTTCTACCTTTTTTTCGCATTCTGACTCTCCAGTTGTACGCCTGTCAGTATCTAGTAGCAGAGATCCCAACAAGATGGCCAACCAGCACATTCCATATTCTACGACGAACCATGATGAAGAAAAAGGGCTACACCGGACACCTACCGGTGTAACAATGTCTCCAGAGCTTTTCGAGAAGGTATAATCTGCCTCTTTTGTCTCACAGGCCTGATGGGACATGGTGCTAATACGCAAAACAAAAAAAAAGCTCTACTTAACTCCGAAAGTTCCTCGCGCTGGCGATTACAACAAACGATTCGCGAACCCAACGCCGCTCGGATTCATTGGGTGAGCCCTCCCGTGGCGACCACGCCACATAGGGTGCCCTTGTGATGTGATAGGCAGCTTACTGGATTTAGCTTTGTCATTTCTGCATCTACCTTTTCCATGATCATCATGGGATGGGGAGGCTCTGCGGGTTTATCCCCAGTGGCGTACGTGTTCCCCTAAAATTTCCTATACCCACCCGCATCTAGCTAAGATAACGAAGGGGAATATTCTTCTTTGTGGGGCCAGTCACAATGATATTTGCCTTAGTATTCGAGTGGATCCTGGGAAACTTCTTTTCAATGATGGTGATGGGACTATTCGCCGTGTTCTGGTTATCATTCGGACTGCTCGAGGTACCCAACCTTGCTCTTGGCACTCCATTCGCTACTCCTGGTGATCCGATGGGCACAGCCTCGAGGGAGTACAACGCTGCCATTGGACTATATCTCATTGTCTGGGGGTTCGCCTTTTTGACATTCTTTGCCTTCACAACTCGGTTGAACATGGTTCTGGCGACTATATTTAGCCTTACAGCCATTGCCACCTGGACACTGGCAGGTGCATACTTCAAGCTATCATGGGGAGATTATGAGATGGCGAATAAACTTTCAAAGGTGAGTCAATCAAAACGAGGTTGAGGAGCCTTCCCTAACACGTGTTAACAATAGGCCGGCGGTGCTATCATATTCGCGGTCTCGATGCTGGGTTGGTATATGTGCTCTGTTATTATGGCGGGGGAGATGAGAATCCGTTTCAACTTCCCAGTCGGCGACTTGAGCCATTACTGGCCTAGCACCGATGTAGAGTTAGCGGTGCGTGACCACAGTGACTAAAGATACTCGAAAGATAATGCCGTGTGCGGCAACGACGCCACAAAGAGACAATCTCGAAACATATTTTACGTCAAACACTGGTTCTGTTATATAGGGTCTACAGATGGCCCGATGATCCTACTGTTCGTGCTTTTCGACGAAGGGAGCAGAGAGAATAACTAGATGTAATTCCTTTCGAAGTGTTACCGAAATTGGGATATTAGCTTGTT
Organism: Xylaria sp. MSU_SB201401; assembly: GCA_002288965.1. Classification (NCBI taxonomy): domain Eukaryota; kingdom Fungi; phylum Ascomycota; class Sordariomycetes; order Xylariales; family Xylariaceae; genus Xylaria; species Xylaria sp. MSU_SB201401. Next base: position 3,214 of record NPFG01000512.1, read on the forward strand.
GTGAGCGATTATTTAGATAGTTAACTATACCACAGGCGTAGACAGGCCAAACTCCACTAGTGAGGGCAACGAGCTCGCCAAATAACACTCGTGATTTTTCACTTGACCTGCTATGATTGTGGACGTAGAGAGCTACCCGTATGGCCATCATTGGTTTTCCGTTAATCGGACAGCAGTCGTTTCCGAGTGGTGAAACTCGCGAAGCCCAGTGCGGATAATCTTCAACTTTGACTTGCAATTTGGGTCGGGGCAAGCAATCAGAGCGTCAGTTGTCATCCAATCGTTCTTGTGTGTCATCCTTTGCTTTGCGGCTAGTAGCGGCAGCACGGATGCTTGAAGAAATTGTCAGCGGCTTCAGTTAACACGAGGCTATCTCGATACGCTGATCACTTACAGAGACTGTATATACTGATGCCTTGTCCCGGAGGTAAAAACATCATCTCCCCCTGAAGTGTGAAATAATCGCCCTCTTTCGCACCGCAGAGGATGCGCTCGCCCGGCGGGCAGACGACTTCGACACGAAGGTCGTACAATTCGAACTCATCCTGAGGAGCCATAACGCGCGGGACCTTCGACCTTTTTCACTTAGATCAAATCATGAAAGATGTAGCGACGTGTTTCTATGCCAATGATGAACGTCAGTAGTAAACGATATCTAGAACACAGTCTCGCTAACTCTGCTGTTTTTGAAGGCAGAATCCCGATCGCTCAACAAACAATGCGCCGTTTTCCCCACATAAGCCACCTCCGCTCGGTATTTGGAGCCCGATGGTAGTGGATAAGTCCTTACAGCTCTCCGTTATGTCTCCGAAACCTCCCCGCAGTCCTGTTCAGTGAGTAAGAAATTTTGAGGGGAATCATGTACACAATGGTGATCATACGCATAATCCTAACAAGAACTTCTCGGGGAAGTCGAATAACTTCATATATTGGCAACAAGAAGGAGAAAACAGCTATATTTCAATAAACTGCAACTGTCTTTACAGATAAGTCATCTTGCCTGGGTGTTCTGCAGTTGCGTTGCCAGGGTCTCCCCAATAAGAATTGCCATGAGACCTTGAATTACTTCAGTGCATCTTTCGATATTCATTACCGCAGTCGCCCAAAATCTCGAATAGCTTCCTATTTTTCTCATTATTCCTGCCCAAGGCAATCTCGTCGATGGCCTTTTCCGTAATTGTTAGCACTGCTTAGTATCGATGCATTCTGTACAAGTATATACGCGGTATACACTGATCGTCACCTCTGAGTGTAAAGAGGAAATGACGGGGAAGGAACCTGTAAAGTTTTGCCTGACATATCATAAAAAATCAAGTTACACTTACCTGCATATCCTCTTCATACAGTCTAAAACTCAATGTGGCCAGGTTATCCTGATCGTGCGTTGTGATACCGAGCCTGGTCCCTACGATGACTAGTGATAGTCGGGTGTGATTAGTAAGAATACCAGTTTGTTATACAGTAGATAGAAAGCATGGGTTGGAATAGGGCCCGGAGAGAACATGCCAATTCTCCTCCCCCAACGGCTTACCTGCGCCAACCTGTGGCTTTTGCAATACCCATCGAATAGCTACGCTGGTAAGCGTTACTCCGCCATGCTTCTCTGCGATGGCAGAGAGCCTGGACAGTAAGATCTGAAAGTCTTCCCAGCTTCCCCAATCGGAGATCATGCCTAGATACTACTCTATTAAGTTAGATGTACTAATTTCTCCCACAGTCTTCCCTGTATGAACTTCAACTTGCCTTGCGTTGAGAGGGCGTGAGCCGACACGAAGTAGAATACATATCTGGCGAACGCTGGTTGAGCCAGCGGCTCGAAAGAAAGCCACCACACTACATACTAAGTCAGCCGCAGGTTCGACTGGCTCGGTCGATACCTACAAATGAGCCGTATGTGAGCAGTTTCAAGCCATACTTGGCTGTTACTGAACACATCTGCCAGAGGGGCCGTGAATCTATGACAGAAAACTATTCCTTCGTCAACTAAAGGTGGTAGATCGAATGGCGTAGCCCCTACCTGTATTTGGTTCGACACGAGCCCGATATCTCCGGTCTTCGACAGGAGATAATCACAGGCCTCCTGGACATGCCCAGAGTCAAAATTGCAGAGGCCGACGGTGCTGATTAGCTCGGGATGAGTTTTTGTGAGGGACACAAGCTTCACTAATATGTCCAGGTATTCTTTCGCCCCATACTGAAGATGAGATGAGTGCACGTTCGAACGTATGCAAGGTAGCGAGCAGACACTCACATCGTACCAATGAAACTGAAGAAGCTCGACCCTGCCTCCAAGTCGCCTGCATCGTTCCTTCACGGCCTCTAACACCCAATCGTCGGTGACCTCACGGCCGATAGGTTTAAACACACACCACTTCGTAGCTGCGAACACTTTGTCTTTCACTTGTTGCGGGAGCCTGTTTCGGAAGTGCCCATATACAAGTTCTGCGTCACCCTATAGCAGTCGAGTTTAGCGTCATCTTAAACATCACGGGACTCCACGACCATTGCTCTTACATAGTGATCCGCCATATCTGCAGCAGTAAAGCCAGAGCGGAGAAGCTGCGCAAGAGCCGCATTCTGCGAATCAGAAGATGCTGCGCCCCACGCAGGAGAAGAAAGTTGCCAAAACCCGTTAAATAAACGTGGAATTCGAAAGGGGCCCAGGGTGAAAGTCTCTACGACTTCGCCAAGTGGAATATCTAAAAGCAGGGAAATTTCGCTGTCTACCCTATCCAATGCCAGATGATGTGACTGGTCAGAATAGAATATGTCTACAACGTCAGCAACCTGCCTCTCAGATCTTTGGAATGGGTAGTCTAGAGCCTTTGGCTCGTGTGTCGAGCAGTAGTTGTGGCATTCTCGCAAGGATGAGTGAAGCTTCAGGAGCTGAGCCTCGAGGACATCGTCTTTCGAAGGATCGACCTCTTTCAGGGCTTGCATTGCCTGTACTATATCACCAGCAAAGCCGTCCAGGGCTTGATGTAGTTGGGAACCGGTGGTCCAGCTTGTATTCGCCTCCCGCAGGGAGCTTACGAAGTGATCTAGACTAATTGATGGAATTGTTTTAACAAAGTCAACAATATTGGCATGATATATACGTACTACGATAACGATAGTTGTACCAATTTACTTGAGAAAAGACATCTCGTAAGAGCAAGGTACGTCGTACACTTGGTCGTCAACTCATCGGCACCGGGGAAGAGCTCTTTAGCTGGATACATTTCGGGTTTCGGATCCTGAAGTCGCTCCCGGATATGTCGGACAAATGGTTGCTGTACAGTCGAGCCCTCGGCGATAAGAACTCGCAACGCCGATCGAAGATATTCCGGGGGCACTGTCACAGTTGGGCCATGTTTATAGGATTACCGTGCATAGCTCACTCACAGTTGGATATCAGGACATCGTCCATCATATTTCTGACGGACATGTTAGAGCTATTTTCTAGCAACGACGAATCTGACGCAGCCAACTGATCTGCTTACACATGCCCAACCATCTTGACTGAATGATGCCTGGATAGCCTGTGGGCGACGGAATCGTAGGCGACGATGATATTCCGCGTATGGCTCCCAAGAATGATGCTCGTTGTCGCAAAGAAGTAGAAGTGGACCTCCCGCCCGATTATCTCGGGGTTGGGGCGGGGGTTATTCAGATAGCAGCTACCTACCTAATCTAGATATCTACTGTAGATATATGGAATGTCAATCAATCTTAATACCACAGCGTTCAACTGTTTCATCATTTTCTTCCCCTTTGCTCTATATGTTCTTCCCATTCATGTCCCGGCTGTCCTATATCTCGCTTCTGCTAACCTATCCGATTTCGTGTCTATCTGTTCTAAAACCCTTGGACTTGACTATCCAATCATTTGTCATACTCGGGCAGACGAGAGGCTTCGGCGATGTAGGATGTTCTACATGAGGCACGCACCTCCATACCCGTATGATCGCAAGGCTACATTATCAATCGTAGGGGGCAATAAGCCATCACGAAGAGAGACGCGACTGTGGTGGAAGATTACGAATGGCTTTTGTTGCGCCATCCTATGCTTGGGTGGTGTGCTCTCGCCTAGGTCTTTGGTTGGTTAAGCGGGGGTCAATTTTGCGCTTGCCATGTCCGCTTAGAACCAGCTAGCCCAGGTTTGGTATTACTCGACGCATTGCGGCGATGAGAGAGCCCGATAGTGGAATATGGAAGCATGGGTATAGGTAATTCGTCAAAGCAGAAGACTTCAATAGGAGTGGTTTCGACACTATTCCCACTACCCCCAAGCATTTCGCTTCATTTCTGTTAACTGTGCGAGTAAACCAACTGCGTGTTTAACAGGACATGTGACAGCAATCTAAGGTCTGTCTTACCCCACACAATGCAGAGAGATCTGGGTAGCCATGGGGATACGGACAAGGGGCCCTGGTTAGTGTACCGCTAGCTGACCGTTGATCGTGCAGGGCTTCCTGGCAGGTTACATGAGAGCATGAGTAAAGTTGATATCGTCGATGAGAGCTTTACCCAACCTAATTTAATCTTCTATGTTGAGTTCGTCTCTGATATCTTAGCATACGTGAGAGATATCTGACTGAGTGCGTCAGGGGGAACGAGTGAGAGGCAAAGTGAAAGTTGCTGAAAGGAGTGAACAACGCCAGCGCAGCAACGCCAGCGACTTCTTCCCCCGAGGTTTGGTATTTAAGTTTTCCGTCCTCAATTGCTCGTGGATTACTCGGCGATGACATTGAGACCACTCCGCCCATCGCACAACGCTTCTCGTGTTGAGGACCCCGAAGATCACGGTACGGTGTCTGGCGTTGAAAGAAAGCCAGGGCCCATCGCTACGCCAAAGGCCTTGCTCCGGACGAAGCCTGCCACAGTATGCTATCTTTGCCTCATTTCTCTCAAATGACTGGCTGCTTGGCACATCGAGGCTATGAGCTCGAACTTTGCCATTATGCTCTCACATAATTCACCCTGCAGATAATTTACTAACTAGCAAGCTATAGTGTTCTCAGTGCAGGGTACGCAAGGTTCGTTGCGATGGACGGGAGGGTCTCTGCCGGAACTGTGATCGCCTGGGCTTTGAATGTTCGTTTCAACAATCCCCGAGTAGGCCGCCGGGCCGGTATTTAAAACTGCCTGAGCGTCGGAGGCGCATGCAGGCGTGTATACCTTGTCACCTGAAAAAGACACGATGTCTTGGTGAGCTACCTAGCTGTCTTAACTGCGTCCGCAGGGGGCGAGAGTGCAGTTATCCGACAGCTCGGAAACAGGTTTCAGCTACTCCAGTCTCTACTCCTGATAGTGGCCAGATGTTACCCACACAGGAGCAGGAGGTCTCGGCGCCACAGAAGACACCGGCACCGGTAACGGGACACAAAAGCCCTTCATCTCCCGGACCGGGTACAAACACAGAAGACGAGAAGGTATTGGAAAGTTCCTTGCCTGACGATGAGACGATGACAAAATTCTTAGAAGATTACTTTGAATACTTGTATCCTTTGCCTTTCTTTGCCTTTCTTCACAAGCCCACCGTCATCAGACGATGTCGCGATGGCACCGTTAACGAGCCTCTCAAATTTGCTAGTAAGTAGACCTCGGAATTATCGCTTACGGGGGCTTTAAGCGGATAGTACATGATCTCGAGCTGGACCGTGTCTTGGATATTTCTGACTTGATGATTGTAGTTTGCGCCGTCACGTCGCTGCACCTCCAGCCTACAATACGGCGCCATCCGACCTGGGCTCAAAGGGCAGAGCAGCTCATTCTTCAGCATATTGGCCGCCCGTCTATCTTTCACTTGCAAGCGCTGCTTCTTATTATCCGCTACCGAATCGAAAGCGGCGAGTTCCCTACTGCCTTTGTAAGTTACGGTGCGTTGGAGTTACGTGTCTTTTGTGAAGATTGAACATTACAAGAGTGAAAAGCGAGGCCGCTAGATCCGTTCTTTCCTTTGCGAAGTAATAAATAGCCGTATTTATCGAGGTTTTCAATTATTGACTTCTTCCCGGGGACCTAGATGCTGGCAGCCCTGGCAGCCCGCACGGCTGTTGCCTTGCGCCTCAACTACGAGAGGGCCGAGTTAGCTTTCGTAGCCCAAGAGGCACGTCGACGACTCTTCTGGGCATTATATATCCTCGACGATTACTTCTGTGTTGGACTGCGCGAGTTCGAGCTACTACCCGAAGAGACCATATATCTCCAGCTGTCTTGTCGGGAGGAGATATTCGAGGCTGGACAACCGTGTCAGACGGGAATGCTTCAACCGAGCGTGTCTGACAACGTCGTGGCTATGGGTTTGCGCGGGGTCTATTTACGGTTAATCTCGACACGTCGGGCCATCATGAGGTGCGTCTAATTGAGTGATATTTTGGGCCGCTTCTACACTCGCGAGGCCAGCTGAGGCAGCGGAAGAATGCTGACTGATGAGATTCCTTTAGATTCAATCGAAGGGTCGGCCTTGGCGAAGAGTCTCCGTCGACAATTGGTAATCGCATCCGGAAATTCGAGCAGGATCTGGCATGTTTACAAGCCGCACTCAGTCCTGAGCATCAGTATTCAGTTTCGAATCTCGCTTCGTGCGCATGGCCGGCCCAATTTGTGATGCTCCATGGTATGTCGCGGCTCTAACACAGACACGTCCGTCGTATCTAATGGCGTTGTGCATACTGACCAGAAATCCCACTCCTCAGTTTCCTACTACCAGTGCTACTGCGATCTATATCGCATGTTCTTGAACGGCTATAGCGAGGCTGCCCCATCCGGACTCCTCGCGAGTATTCGACCCCAAGATTGTATCGCTAGTGAGTTTTCACCAGCGCCAGTTTCACCCTCGATCGATACCCATATCTCTCATACAAGGTTCTTCAGCTGATAATACAATATTAAAGTGCAAGCGAAATGTCTAGAGCACGCCGAGAATATTCTCCGGATTCTGGGGGATTTCATCACGAGCCACCGCCGCGATAGCCCTGGCAGTAGCCGATTGTTATTGCTCGAGCGTGACGCAGCTGTATGTGCGTTTGAAAGCGCGCGTCTGGTTATGTTCGGAGCACGCCTCCCTTGCGCTACATCCACGCTTGAAGAATCCATCCACAAGGCACGCGGGATTTCGCTGTACTTCATCAATGAATTCTTCCAGTATTCAGCTTCAACACGACCGCTGGTGAGTCCGCTAGACACTCATCATTCCAATTCTTACTATCCCCTTACCGAGCAGGGCGGCAGCTAACTCATAGCACTTAAAAGAGAGTGGCACTGGAACATCTCATATCAAGCTACTCAAAGCGCCTCACTGGACGGACGCAACCGGAGACACGCATACAAGACGCACACGCCGAGCCAGAGCCGGAGCCGGAGCCGGAGCCCGAACCGGCAGCTCCACGTTCCTCCTCTAAGGTATCACAGCAGGCAAGCTCCCGTCAGCGCCTATCCGTGCAGAGTCTGCTCCTGCAATGGATTTCGCCGACGACAGCCACGAAATAGCCGGGCCCTTTTCCGGCCCAAACGTAACCACTACGGCGGGTCTATCCCGGACACCATATTCATTACCTTTGCAGACGAGGACGAACCCTGTCTCAAGTCTAGGAGCCAGTTCAGAAGGGAGCATGAATTTACATCCGCCTGCGTTGTCTACGAATGGCGTCTCTGGCACGCGAGATCTGGCAATGGGGACATTGACACCTCCCTTATGCAACTACAGCACAATGAACCAACAGCACCAGGCACAACCGCAGCCGCAAGTAATATCCTTCCGTTCAACTTCGTCGTCTCCCTGGGGCGTGGCTATAGACGCACGCGGGGAAGATGCCGGGCTCATTTTCAATCCTTGGATGGGGTTTACGGGGACGGAGGAACTCTACGGGCTATCGCAAGGACTAAGCGAAGAATATTGAGATGCTCGATGTATAAAATCATCATCGCAGACTCCAATAGAGAGACCTTACAGGATATCATACGGCGGGGATAAGAGGTTGGAAAGGATGATTATGATCGGGTTTTTGAAATAATGCTATGGCTATATCATGGTGTAGCGGCTAGACTGTCTCTTGCTCTAATGATAGTTTGCCTGCAACGCCCCTAAAATATGTGTATATATATACAAGTTCTATTGCTATGCAGTGCTATCAAAAATCGCTTGATCTCAAGTAGCTCTCCCCTTAATAGGCAGAGCAAGCAGGACGTGACCAGTACTAACATAGCAATACACCACCCTCATATACAAATCTGGGGCGGTTGGCTCACACATGCTCGACTCATCTCGGTTCATTAGTTGGTCATACTCCCAGTATGTGCTTCTAGGAGACTGAATAATTGTGCTTTCCATAGTGATGAGGGCTTAATCCAAAAAACCTCGTTAAAGGACGAAGCGCACTGGAACACCAGTTGACGTGAGGACTGGCTGTGGCAGTGGGACAACTTTCAGCACTGTCTTCCCATTGAAAACTATTGCTAATAGCTAAGTCTTCAAACGTCTAAGTTGGGATGAACTGCTGTTCTTTCATCCGGCCAATGCACGAGCTTTCTCGGGCTCTAACGTTGATGTTCCGGCGTCGGGCGATATAAGCACAGAATCAGAACAATCGGCATCGGCATGGCTCTCTAGGTCGGCGTCTGAAGCGCTCGCTCCGAGTCCGGCATCCCTGGTAACCATTGTAGGTGGTAAATTCACAGATGTAGCATTCGAAGGTTGGTGGCCGTTGTTATCTGTGGTCTTGGCGGAGCTGGACTGTTGAGGATTCGACGTGACGCGTCTGTTGGGAGAAAGGAACGCACATGGACCCAAAACTCTATTATTAGATGTCGGGGGGCGGCAGAAATCAAATGATTCAGTTTTGAAAGTGGGGGATGATACTGGACCCGTTTGCGGCCCGCTTAGGAGTGTGAAATGCTTTGGAAACTTCTTTAACCTTAGGTTGGGTTTTCCGTGAGAATCGCGTATCGGTATCTCAATGTGACCTTCGTCATCAGAATCATCGTCCAGCATACTACAGGACGATTCATAAGACGGACAGTATTGGTTGACTAAACTGCTGCCGCTTGACCTCCGATAACGATGCTTCAGCTTTGCCTTGGACAAGGAACCTTCGACTGGCGTAGGCAATGGCACGAATCGTTCGTGGCTCCCTCTGTAGTCGGTTGTGAATGAGCCTGCGGCCATCCTCCGCAAGTCGGCCTGACTCTTACTGAAGACGACGCGAGCTCGCAGTGCGTGTACAGCACGATCCAGAGCCAGTTCAATAGCGCAACAATCCCAAATGCGAGCCAATTTTGGCCACGTAGCGCGCTCGCCGAGAAGACACGAGCGTGTCATGAAATCGGGCGTAGGGTTTCTTAAGATCATGGGGAGATCATAGACGCCGATCGCAGGTAAGATATTGATATCTCCCGAGTATTTCTGACTCAGAATGGACCGAAGCTTGCCGACCAAATTTGGGAAAACGCCGAGTTCGGCCATTACCTGCATCCGATGCAAAGCCTCAGTTTTGGCAAGGGACGTCATAGTGTGTAACCAGTCGGACTCTTGCTTGTAGATGACACCATGGCGGTTGTTGTTGCATGGACATGGTGTGTCATCTTTCACCAAGAAAGGAACGACGTGAGGATTTACCTGGGAGACGATGAAGTGATTCACATTGAACATTTCAGAGAGTCTCGTCATAGGCAGATCGTTATCCACAGAGCCATCTATCCACACCTGGGGTGTCGGATTCCAAGGACTGTGTTCCCCCGTCAGTGGATTTTTCACAAGTAGCATCCCGGCGCTAAAGACGAGAGGAACAGAGCAGGAGGCGGCCACGGCAGACCAGATCATAACGTTGGGCGCGGTGACATAGTTGAGCAACCGAGGAAGTTCGTAAATGGAAGCCGTTGACACACATATGTTACATATACGTCTGGTGCGGTTGTAAGCCTCTTGGAAGGTGATGTCACCGAGCAGATCGCGCATGACGCGGGTTAGATGCTTGATATCCGACCAATTACCCTCAGTCAAAAGTCTACGCAAATGATCGAGAAGTCCGTCTTCATTTCCCTGTTCTTCGAAGACCGCTAGGTCGCCGTGGGGAAATTCCTTGAGCACGTGAGGGATCTCATCGTCCGTCTTGGAACAGAACACGGCGCACACGATGGAACCAGCCGATGCGCCCGAGATGATGCGGGGAAGGAGCATGGCTTCAAATAAAGCTTTCAGGACGCCGATATGGGTCATGCCGAAGGTACCACCGCCGCTTAATAAGAGCGCACTGCGGCCGAAACTTTGGCGTGCATATAACATGGCGTCTAGCAGATCTCTGGGCCCTGTTTTGTCGCCAACGTTGCTATCCCCATCGCATTCATTTTCGTTAGCATGGTCAGGGGCGCTTGAGGGACGAGCACTATGTTCGACAAGGGCAGCAATAGTCTGCAAGGCGGAGTCGACATAGCGCTCAATCAGCTTCTTGGTACCGCAATACGAGTGGCGGTAGATGTTCATATTGCCCATGCCTCCTAGGTCGCGCGCGAGAGCCGTCCTCACGAGATACATCATAGCGCGCACGTCGCCGGCCAGGCGGGCGTCGTCGAGGTCTTTGAGACGTGCCGCAAGGATGTCTGCGTTATAGTCCCCGGTCGATGTGTCGGCTTTCCACTCCTCGTTCCCCTCGAGAACATCGAGCTCCTGTGCGGCGGCATCCCACTGAGAGCAGGACTCTGCATTTTGCATGCGGGCGAGGAGGACCTGGCGGCGTTCGTCGCGCCACCTCGCCTCCTTGCGATGGTGGGCACTTAGCCCATCCTTGAAGTACAGGAGCTTCCCGACGACCTTGGAGATAGATGTAGCGCCGACGGTGGATTGACCTTTTTGGGATCTCACGCTCCTAGTTTCGGCTTGGGCAGTGCGTATCGCGGAAGGAGATGGGAGAAGGTTGATAGAGAGGGTCATGTCGCCCCTATGTGGTGGAAGGTGCAGAGAAAGAGGATGATTTCACCATCCTAATGCGAGTCGCATAGATGAGGTGGAGGTGGAGGTCGGGGATAAGGCGACAGACAAGAGTGCGCAGCAGACCAGGCCATGAAGCAGGGAAGCTATGCAGCGTTGTGGCGCGGCACAACTTAGGACTGGACTGTTTTGACCACGATAGGTTCGTTGACGGTAAAAGGTCCTAGCAGTAATGCTCAGGTTATTCAGGTATTATTCAGGATAATCAGAATAGGGAATAACGACGAGAGATTCTACTAGGTTAGAAAGGCAGGATAAAGGGATGGGGACACCTGTGATGATCTAACAGAGACAAAGGCACATGACATGTGTGACCCGTATTGATAAGGGTGATTAAAACCTACCTAGTACCTTCCTAGTATCTTTAGTATCTTGAAGGGAGAGAGTCGAGGAGAGTCAAAGACGAACGTGGTACAGATCGGTATTTACGCATGTCCTCGTGACGTCTACGCCGGGGACTAGACTGAAAGTAGTACTAGGTATACGAAACTACTGTAAGGGTAGGGGCACATGGCAGTCGGGGTGTGATCCGGTAAAGGCGGGGGATGCGTGCTAGGCATGTGAACCTGGAGGCTGGGCTGGGGTAGAAGCAGTACTGTAGATACGGTACTTGCAGTACATCCTACTACTACCTAACCTACAGCACCACGTGCAGTACCACATGTAGCTATGCCGCCCTCCCCCCCCCCCCCCCCTACGTAGGTACTGCCCAACCCTTCTTTTGAGTGGGGATAGACGTTCGGCAACAGTCCTGGCTGCCGGTAAGGGGTGCTTGTCAGGATGCACGTGTCAAGATATGCCTGTTCTTCAACAGCGCTTATCAATGTTTAAAAAGTCGTAGGTTACACATTGCACGAATGTGACCATCTAAATATCTGTAAATCTCAAGATTGCCGAGTTACCCTATAAATAATTATAGGTCTGATATTATGCTCGCAACTCATGCACAAGAGTTGCGTTGTACATATCAGGCTCTGGAGGTCTAAGGTTATTGACTTCGCCTTAGTGATTCTACCGTAACTAAATGGGCGCATCTATCAAGTTTATATAGATGATGGGCTTCTCCTATTGCCCTCTACACCCGAGTGGCATTGACGCTCCTCGTAGCCTGCTTTATTATCTTCCCGATAGCAAGGCTTCCTGGGTTTCAGAGGTTTTCTAACAATTCCAAACCAAAAAAAAAGACTCTGAAACTTGCTGCCCTTGCCCCGGATGTTCATTTCATATCCTCACGTCGCTTATGGCATAGGACTCGAGTCCATAGGGAGGCGGGTGAACTCTGTTGCAAATGTGCCCACGGCATCTCTCACTACGCACATAATGTTAGCAACATGCTTCCCCTATTCCTCTAACGATAGTTCATAAATACACGCGAGTAATATGATATGGGGCCTGTCGGCAGGCGGAGAGAGATGCAAAACTCGGCAACCAAACGAAGGGGTGAATCATGCTCCGGGGAAGGGTCACCAACACACACACTCACATCGATAGACCACGTCGCCTTCGGCCCAAAAATGGCCGGCCTCAGCCACCTCAATGTAGTGAAATTGCGAGGCGCCCGTGCTGTAGAGCCGCCGAGTCCATTCGTGCATCTTGCTATAACTTATGAATCCGTCCTGCCCACCGTAGATGACTAGAGTCGGGTTTGACGTGAGTGGCGTATTATCTGTAGCTGGTCGGGGCCTCCTCACCCAGGGGTACGATAGGGAGCTGGGGAGGGAAAAAGCGGCTAGTCTAGCCATTAGACCGACGGGTGGCGACACGAGAAGATAAGCGCTCCGGAATTTGATATCTCCTTCGACCCTATCCAAGCAGTGATGCATTTCGTGGCCCTCCTCATGTGATGACCAGTGCATAGATTTTCGGTGGACCAGCTTCGCGCGTGCGAGCAGGTTTCGGACACTTTCACGGATTCGTTCCTCTCGGTGTAAGTCAGATACCGGGTTATCACCATCCCGGCGTCTGTTCGAGTTGGATACATCTCCACCCAAGCGCACGCCTAGCGATCTCCGTGGTGAGCTGGGACTGATGGATTGAGCGTTTTGCATTTCAGCCAGATGCAGAGCACGCAGTCGGATGTCGGCTTCAGCTGTATGTATGGCGGGCGTTGCGAAGTAGGTCAGTATGGCATCCAACAATGGAAGATTCATCGTGATCAAGGCCCCGTAAGAGTACCCTGCCAGTAGCATGGTAGGTAGCTGTCGTGGACCCATGCCACGAGCGGGACATGACGAGTCGCCGAGGTGGTGAACGTAGTAAGCTAGAAAGCCGACAACGGAGACGTAGTCGGCCTGCTCTGGTTTGGATGTCCAGGAGGTGCGCCCTGCTGATGACGCAGCGCCTCTAAACCACTCTCAAAACGCGCAAGTTAGCGGAGGGACAACGACGTAGAGCGTGTAGACGGACCTGAAGTTGAAAGTAGCGACAAGACACCCAAGCTGCAGGAGAGTCCCGGCAATAACATCGACTATGGGATCATCGAAACTGCCGCCCAAGGGCGCGTATGGATGCGCAACGAGAGCGATATCCCCCGTCCAAGGCCGGCCGGGCTGCGATGGGTCCCCAAGACTAGGCGGGTGGAAAAGCCTGCAATCAAGCTTGGTCCCATCATAGACGCTGGGGATTGTGAAGCTTAAGCTGGGTTGCGGGAGCATGGCTGACCTGGTCATGCAATAATCTGCATGGTGTACTATAGAATACAGACGCGATAGATATCTCGTTTCATTCTCTTCCTCGACACGTGCAATCTATGGAATACTTAGGTAGGCATTGGAAGACGGACCGGAGCTGGTGCAACGCTTCACCCAAGGTAGCTGTAGGATAACATATAGGGTGGTGGTAGGTCGTTAATCCGTAGATACGGACGTGACCCTACCCATAGGTAGCTGTATGCTTCGAGCCACTATCGGGTGCGCTTATCTAAGCAACGTAACCTAGGTACGCCCAACCAGTCATTTACAGCTTAACTTAACTACCAGCGTAATACGTGAATTGTTATAGAGTCACTAGGAGTGCAGCTAGAGCTTATGGACTAGTTATTATTTGCTGGATATGTCTCTGATTTCCTCCTCTTCTTCCTTCATTCGGTACGCATTCAAGTCAACGATGGACGCAAGAGAGGCACAGGACTAAAACATCAGACTGTTAATGGTTGTGGTATTATGATGAGATGAGACCATCCAAACTCCATAAAGCGAAGCAATGTGTTCACCCACCGACCCTCACCTTCCCGTAGGTAAATCTAAGATATGAAGCCGTATCTCGTCATGATCGTCCACCCTATGCCAGGGAAAATGCCCCCCGAAGAAACAGATTAATACTGAAGAAATGATACGCTTCTCCTCATTTACCCATAGCCTAGCCCAAAATTCAATCTCCTCCTAGGAGCCAGCAATTCCGAGGCCGACACGAGATCCCATATGCCTCTCTCCTCGCCCTCCGTCACGTTCACGGTCCACCGTTGCTCGCATGCGCCTACCCTCCATCAATCCCCGCAAGCCACGTTTTTGTAAACCAATGACACTGCTCAGTTCTCCAGTCCAGACTTCCTTGATGACCCCACGCTCGCTATCTCCGACCTCACTACCCCATTCACTTCCCGAGACACTAGTTGTTGCGCTTAGTTCGGCACTTCCGGGTCGATTGATCGGTACGCTCGTGTTGATTCGGAGGCCATCCATCGCACGTGTGGGCTCGTCCATGCTGGCTTGCGAGATGGACTGCGACCGGCCGCTGAGTGTGTCAGCACCGCCATTCGCGGCCAGCGGCGAGTCTAGCGCAAAGAAAAAGTTTGGGTTTATTGTGCCATCAATGCCTCGGCCCCCGCCAGCCGCCATGGCCGTAGCGTTGAACACGGCTGCAGCGTTACGCGAATCGAGCAACGCATGAAGACGCTCGACAACTGCTTCTACCAGCCCATCAATCTTGTATGGCCGGGCAATCTGAAGCAAGGAGCACAGGATCTGTGGCGTACAAAGGGGCGATGATGGAGATGGGAGGGATGATGTATAGAGAAAGTGAAGAAGTGCCTGTACTGTAGGGTATGTGTGCGGAAGGTAGAGACAACGCGGCCGAGAGTTTGGAGGTAGGGATGTGGGTGTAGGGGCTGAGTTGATAGCGCTAGGATCTATAAGGCCACTTCCACTCGACATGGATGTACCCGCAGTGCTGGGTGGTTTTATCGAACCTGCAGATGAGCTTCCCGCAGTCGTTCCCATTGATAGACTGCTGTCGCCCGTGCTTCGGTTTGACTGGGTTATGGTTACAGTAGACATGCGGGTGCCCGCCTGGCTAGACATACCGGTCCTTAGTGTCATGGAATCACTACCGTCTTGTGTGGCAGCACCCTCACGTAGCAGCTGCACGAAATATGGTCCCCACCTTCTACCAACGACCCTCGAGTTGATCGGTATCCTCTCTCCGTTGAAACACAAGATCTCCATGTCCGCTAGTTCCCGTAACGCTAAAGCCTTTTCTCCAAGTTCTTCGGCCGCACGTGAAAGGTATCTACCACCTGCCGTCCAACCAGCCTTTCTCGCCACACTGAGGCCGGGTGCCACGAATGGACTGCTGGCAGACAGGAAACCCGACATGGGCGTTGTCTTGCGTGGGTTGTCGTAGAAGCCAAACGCCTCTAGTTCAACCATGCAAACATTCGAGAAGTTGATGCGCCGATGATTATAGTCATCGACAAGGCTTCTTTTACGGTTGCCGAGAATGACAAAGGTATTTCTCCTATTCCATAAGACTCCTCTGTTCCAACTGCCCTGACTAAAGACACTCGCTCCCGCATCGATGCGAGACCATGTTAGTGTCTTCAGGTCCAACGCCCACAGCGCATATTCCTGTTTTGAGCTGGTCAAGTACGTGCCACTGACCACAAAATGCGTGTCTATGACACCCCCATTTGGAAAACGTAAACCGGGCGGCGAGTAGGCGCCTGACATGGGCTTTTCCGCTAACGAACCATCTGATCCCCTTATCTGAAGCTCCAGTTTCACATCTAGGAAGTTGTAGTTTGAGTAAATGAGCATAGATGAACCTGGTTCCTTGTTCTCTGCACTCGTAAGCCCCTCCTGACGCGACGCTCCATTATTAGATTTGCCAATTTTCGTCGCCACATGTGGAGGTAGAGGCGCAACCACACTGCGGTATGCACCGCAGGATTTGCCCAGCGGCTGAGTCGAGGTCCATTTCAAACTCCTAAGATTGAAAACGCTAATTTGTTCGATATAGTGGTTCGCTCCATCCTGCCCGCCAACTATGATCATCTCAGCGCCGCCAGTCCCATCGATGTTGATTCCGATCCGGCCCTCATTTGGGTTACCGGTAGATGGATTATGTTGGAGAGCGGATAGAGGTGCTTTGTGTGAGACGAACGTGGCTGATGAAGGTAATATGCAAGCACAATGAGCGTACCGGCCTTGTGGTGTGTCCTGAGTGGGAACATATGTCCATTTTTTGGTTAGAACATCGTAAATATAAATATCGGACATTACGGTAACTTCTGGCTGCTGGTCTTGAGGTGCCGATGAAGGTTGTGGGTTAGCGGTTGGGGACATACCACCATAGCAAACCATCTTAGTATCCCCAAGAGCACACATAGAATGAAAATAACGAGGAGGTGGTATGTCGCCCGTGGTCTCAACCTTGGTCCAATGCCTTCTAATGAGATCTAGCTCGTACAGATCTGAAGTTAATGGTGCAGGACGACTCCGCGATAGTATGCGTCCTCCAAAAACATACAACTTATCCCCCAGGATCGTTGTGGTAGCACCTACCAGAGGATGAGGTTCTCTGCCAGTAGTCCGATGAACATTGCACATCAGGCCCGACAGGTGGGCGGACGAACCGGAGGACGTTGACGTGCCAACGGCTGTTCCAAGAGCCGGTGTTCGTGTGGATGTGACTTGAGGAGAGGGGCCGGCCGACTGCGGACCATTACTCCGAGGAGTAAGGTTATCAGGTTGACCTTCGCCATCCATTCTGTTGCTTCCTCCATGGGCTGTTTGGCCGCCGTTTGTATCCATATTTCCATTATATACCTGACCCGAGGGTACCGAAATACTAGAGTCCATTGTGTTCGACCTGCTTTCCATGTCTATTGTATCCTCGGGGTCACTGCTAAAGAAGGTGGTTGCGTTCGTTGTATCGGCGTTGGAGGTAAGCGGCGCGAGAGGACTCAGTGGCGAAAGAGACGGCGGTGGTGGTGCGGGGAGCGGTTTCTCGAGGCTATCCTGTAAGCTCAGGTCTCGGGCATGCTGACGCCGGGGCAGTGTTAACAGAGTCGAATTTTCAATTTGCAGTGCGGAATCAGTATCCGAGGCCTGGACAACGTGTCTTGACGACGATCGAGCAAGTCTGAAGGACTCTTCACGGGTTGGGATAGCCCTTTTAATTCCACGATAGACGTCGGACAATAAGTCGGAAGGGGACCTGGATAATCCCAATGTCGAGGCTGCTCTTTGGTCTTGATCCCGAAGCTGGGTGAGCTGGAAATTGTCCAAAGCCTGCCAGCTCTCTCTACGCCCTGTCCTACCCCAAGTCAGTTCTGAAGGTGGCATACTGGGCTGAATCTATGGTTGTAACTGTGGCAAGTCTTGTTGCATCGACTCTCTGCAATGGCGTTGTCTCTCTCCCGACACCGAGACGATTGAGAACAGCATGGAAATCAACGGGGAGGCAAGGGGAGGGCAGTCAAAAATCTGAAGACGCAAAACACGGTGTCCATGGTTAAGTGTAGAGGCAATGAAGACGAAAGGCAATGTGCGGGTGGGGCTAGTAATCAAGACCTGAGCTATTCCTCATACACGATGCTCCTCTCGTCGGCCGCCTCGACGGTCATGATATGGGGGCCTTGTCACATCGCTAGAAGGGCAGACCGGCTCAACATAGGAGCGGTTCCTAGCTCAGGAAAGGTATACCACTGTACGGTGCGGCTATGATGACGATGGCGGGGATACCATGTTCCCAGGTCACGACTTGAGAATAAACGCACGTACCGCTGTTGTTTTTTTCGGATGGCACCTCCCTTTCCGTCTAGTGTAATTTGTCCTGCGCGTGCCGGATGGGTTGTTTGACACACGAGGTGCTCGCACTAGGGCCGGTACACGTAGTGTACGTGTAATATAGGTCTTGTAAGATGGGAGCAGGGAATTTAAAATTGAGTGGGTGCTTGATGCTGGGCGATGGTGTCTGTCTTCCCTGTCGCCTTGCCCTTTGGGAGGGGGCTGCTTTTGTCGCCCTTGCGGACTTGTGCAGTGTTTCAACTCTCGGTGAGGCGTACCCAAACAAGTATTCTGGTGGATACCGCGAGGGAGGCGGCAATCGAGACGTGTAAAGACGGATCAAAAACTCGGGATGGGTAGAGGGCGCCTGGACGACCGACAACAAGGCTGATGGGAGGCTCACGAGGCGAGTCGACGTTGTTAGTTTGCAAGATTGCTCTGACTGTCCTGACTGTGTAAGTACCTAGCCTATGCTGATTGTGGGGCGTGACGGAGAGAAGGAATCAGGGGAGACTATAAGCAAATACCCCGAGGTACGTTACCTATATGTAGACTGGGGCTAGAAGATGGATCCGGCCTTAAGGTACCTACAGGTACATGATCTTAGGTACACGTGGGACCCGTGCAATTACCAGTCGAGCCAGTCACGTGCTTTTCTGATGGACTGCACTCCGCTGTCCCCCTTTAACCTACAGCTTACCTCAGGCTATGTACCTTGCATGGTTAGCATCAAGCCCCACTCCACACCATACTAAGTAGCAAACGCATGCATTCTCAGACTCCTGCAGGTATATACGTACGTGCCTATAATACCTCATATGTAAAGAGAGCGTAACTCGAGACTGAGTAGAACCCTTTCCCATTAGTCGTGTCACTAAGATGGATACTATCGTATTCAGCTTTGATCCCTTGATATATAAAGTACACGTCAGCAGGTAGACAAACATTTGTCTTGTAATGCACGATCTACCTTGCTTTTTTGTGGTATATAAACGATATTATATAACTGTACTGCGCTGTGCAGATATCTCTACGGTTATAGTAACTCACTCTCCCCTATAATATCTGCTTAAGCTTTGACTATTACGCCCCTCTTTCAAAAAAAAAAAAAAAACTTAAAAAAAACTTACAACATCAACTAGCAATATCATCCTGAAAACGTATGCGTTCCCCTATTAGTAAGATAGACTCCTAGCAGAATTTGCTGAGTTCAAATATTATCATGGTAGTTTTTATATAGGCACAGTATCTAACTGTAAAACCATGGCCCCTTCGTCTTTATACTTCGAACGAGCTGTTCAGGAAACTTACAGGGCTCTCGCGCCACGTGCTCTACAAGGATGCAAACCTTAAGATGGCATTCCGGGGTCGCAGGTCACAATAGTGTAAGAGCCCCCCCGTCTCTGCCGGTCCCAATTTAACCCCTTTCTGGTACGCTAATGAACAGCTGGCAGCCTCAGGGTTATACCTATCTATCATACTCCCGTACTGTATGCATAGATAGCTACTAGGCAGGCACAATTTATGTATGTGGGTTAGGTAGGTATATATCATCCGTAGACCTATGTATTTCGATAAGACTCCTAATCAAACCAGAGACAGGAAGGAGGTGGGCATAACGATCAACGTCACTATTCAAAAGGGAATGCTTCACTTGTTGTTTGCGCGAAAAGAGACCATCGGCCGCTGCAATTTCATCACCCCTGTTGCGGCAGCAACCAGGGGCCCTTATCAAGACCGCCAGATCGACCGTCTGCAAGGGAGACCAAAGAAGCTGGCACACCAGAGGAACGCATTCCCTGGCTTGCCCATATCTCCGCTGTCGGAGTCCCGGAACTGTTTCACTACACAAAAGTCTGATCCGAACACAGGCAGGCTCTTTAGTCTTTGGTTTCCATTATTTAGTTTCATTCATTAATCTTAGCCCTACTTAATCGATGTTCACCACAGTTGTGCACAACCAAGACCACCTCTCCACGGCTATTACCTAATCCATAGGATATTCGACGTGACATGATTTAGAGCGGGTAGCAGACTTCGAACTCGAGATATATGAATATCCTACTGCTGGGGTAGGGTGGTGAAGCGGAGGTAGGGCTTGACAGTGCGGAAGCCAGGGAAGAGTTCCTTGGCCTGCTCGTCCTTGACGGACGGGGCGACGATGACGTCGTCACCGGGCACCCAGTTGATAGGGGTGGTGACCTTGTGCTTGTCGCCAGTCTGCAGCGAGTCGACGATGCGCAGCACTTCGGCGGAGTTGCGGCCAGTGGAGGCAGGGTAAGAGAGGATGGTACGGATCTTCTTGTTAGGGTCGATGATGAAGACGGAACGAATTGTGAAGGCGATGCCCTTCTCGTCTACGTTCGTGGTGTCTTGGTAGTCGATCCTGCAAATTACCTCGTCAGCGTATTCCCTAAGAGTGCTTGGATAAAATGCGATAGGGTTGCGTACATGTCGTATAGGTAGGCGACTTTGCGCTCCTTGTCGGCGATGATGGGGAAAGAGACCTTGCCGCCGGTGACCTCGTCAATGTCCTTGATCCATCCCTCGTGGCTGCCCAGGGTGTTGGCAGACAGGCCAATCAACTTAACGCCACGCTTGGTGAACTCGGGCTCGAGCTTGGCAAAGGCACCGAGCTCGGTAGTGCAAACGGGGGTGAAATCCTCGGGGTGGGAGAAGAAAACGACCCAGTTGTTGCCGACAAACTCGTGGAAGTCAATGGGGCCGTTGGTTGTGTCGGCCTTGAAGTTCGGGGCAACAGTGCCGAGACGTAGACTAGAACAAAGTGCATGTTGTCAGTCAACGACATCGAGTCTCAAAGGGGAGTCGCTTAACAGACGGAGAAGAATACAGAAAGCGAGAAGAAATCTAAGGGGAATGGAAATTGTCGATGCGCTGAGACAGCAAGGAGGAGAAGCAGGGGGGTTGCGCACTTACGGTTCGGGACGAGACTCGGTAGCCATGGCGAAGACGTGTAACAATCTGAGGCTGCCTATGTAGGATGGTGGTAGATAACCGCGAGTGAGCGTGGGAAAATAAAGTATGACAGAGTGCTGGGTAGGGGTATCACAGATTAATGGTCTAGGGAACAGAAAAGCAAAGGGCTGTCAAAGGGGGGGAGGGGTTGATCCGCAAGATATTTATCGACTATCGTTAGCTGAGTTCACGATGGCGCGATCGCCTTGGATGATGATTAATAGATGAGGGGCAACTTAATGGTGGTCAAACCTTTTTTGGTTTTTTTTGGCGTTCGTCTCTGATGTACCTTGAACCCCCAATACTTGCCTGTATATCTGTACCTAGGTACTGCCTATATAAATTACCTGTGTACATCACCGAGTAGCACAAGCATGTTAGAGTTAATGCGAAATGAGGCTCCTAGACCTCGCGTCGTCCGGGCCTATGTCTTTAGAAACTTCACGATGTAGACTCCCGTTCCTTATATCACCGCACGTAGATATACAGCATTAAAACACAACTAGCCCGGTGTCATTTATAGCGCTACGCAAGTATGAGGTACACTTTGTTAGGTAAATGCCAGATGTTGGTAGTACTACTTAAGTAATAGTAGGTTGGATCCATTGAAGTAGTGATGACAAACTTTAGAATTCACATCTACCTAGAGTCTTTGATTACCTAATGGGCCACCCCCCCTAATAGGCCACATCCAAAAGCCTTAACAAAGCTTAATAGCAGTTAGAAAAAACGCGTTTTTTAGCAATCTAATTAATTTATTTAATCTACTTTATACGCCACTTATTTAGCATACTTTAGAAAGTAGCCTTTAAAATCTTATGCGCTTTTTATAAAAAACTAGCTTTATAAGCCTGTTTATAGTCTTCTGCTGTAATTTACGCCCGATAAATTTCTTTTATATTATAAAAGGTCTTTTAAAGGTCTTTTTTTATACGTTTTTAAGCCTTTAGTTTATTAATCTGCTATTATACCTAAGTTAATTTTAAAGCTAAAATATTAATCTTTTTACTTACCTTTTATATAAAAGCTATTATAATACTAGTAAATTTTATAAAAAGAGATTTTAAGCTAATAAATTAATATTAAAAGTTTTATAAGTCTTTTAGTATATTTTATTTATACTTTTTTTTATTTAACTATAAAGGCTTTTTTAAAGTAATAGGTTTATAACTTATATTAACTATTTTTTTATTTTTAAGTAGTTATTTTTAGTTAAAA
>NPFG01000513.1:0-25215 GCA_002288965.1 Xylaria sp. MSU_SB201401
GTAAGCTTATTTTTATTTTTTTTTTTTATATTATAACGAATAGCTTTTCCTTTATTTTTTAAAAAATATTACAAGGACGTAACTTTTTCTCCGGGAGGGGTATATAGTGTTACCTACGTTATAGTCATATGACTCGACCTATATAGTAGATGATATACTTTCCACTCTTCGGTTGTAACCGAGACTAGACCTATTTTAAATAGCTTTATCCCTTTCTACAGTTAGTCACTAGGTCCTGCTATTTAGTCAGTATTACACCATTTGCTTCGCAAGTGAGACCGTAGACACTGTGGGTGCTACTATACAAGGTGTCCAGCGCGTTCAGCTCGTGTTGCAGTGTTTCTTGGAATGCAACCAATCTCATAATATAATTCTAAGCCAACATTCTTCTCTGATGAGGAGCGGAATTGATGGGTATATTTTCGGTATTCTTTACATTTCTGCCTTGTCTGACCGAAGCGTAGCAAAGTATGCGGGTACGAGGTCATAGGACACTAATGTACCTCATCCCACGATGAGGTACGGAAACGACACAATTCTAGAAAATGGTCAATGATTGTTCAAAGAAGCCTTTGTGATAAAAGAGGTTTCGACGTTTGCGCTTTACTCGATTCGTAGTATAACGGGAAGTGTCTGAGAGCTTTGTCTGAACAGAGCCTTGAGTCTTCGCACCATGTTCGTCCTTAGTGAGATTGACTAAAATTGACTCATTAGTTTTGGTCCTCGAGTCCTGTGGTTCATAGTAACGGACGGCACTTTTGTCACTTGATTCTGCGTAACTGCTCACTCTAGTTGAACTTTTTTTTATTTCGGGCCATTTGTCGCCAATATGTCCTCCACTACTTCGCCTGTAAATTCCGTGAAACTCCGCTCTCAGAAGTTCAAACAGCGCCAATCAGCATGGAAAAGACTTCGAACCCAGTTCAAAGCCTTGGAGGAATCGGGGGAAATGAGATATGACAA
Source organism: Xylaria sp. MSU_SB201401 (assembly GCA_002288965.1). Taxonomy (NCBI): domain Eukaryota; kingdom Fungi; phylum Ascomycota; class Sordariomycetes; order Xylariales; family Xylariaceae; genus Xylaria; species Xylaria sp. MSU_SB201401. The sequence continues at coordinate 964 of NPFG01000513.1, forward strand.
GGTATTGGGAGCTGGCGGCTTCGGCCTCGTACAGAAATGGATCACGAACGAGCCGAAGATACAGGGACGAGACCACTCGATCGCCCTCAAGACACTTATTAGGGCCAGCAATGTAAGAGCTGTGAACGCGTTGAAGCGTGAAGTATTTTGGATGAAGGTAGATAGAGCTGCCCATGGCTCGTTATTTTCAGGATCACCCAAATGACTGACGGCAAATCGTGAAGCAATTTACCGGCTGCGAGCACCTCGTACAGCTGGTAGACTTGCCAGGATACACAGAGTTTGAGAACGTTAACAACGAGGATTGCTGGGGGTTGCCAGTTATAGCTATGGAAGAATTCGGCTCTGGTAGTTTAGAGCTCCTGATGAGCCGCCTGAGACAAGTCAAAAGGTTAAATTCTCAGGTACCGGAAGAGTGCAAGGAAATTAGAGCAATGGAATACATCCCTAATAGAGCCCTATGGAGTATATTTCTATGCTGTATGGTTTCCCTCTACGCTTATAACTGGATGAATTACTAATAAAGAGTGTTTAGTGGTTCGGGCTAGCATCGGAATAGCCTACCCGCCAGAAGACCCTGCTTCTAGAAAAGGCCAAGTAGTTCGTGAGACTATGTATGACGTTCCTCCAGGCGCAACAGCGTCAAGGATTATTCACAGCGACATAGATATTTATAACAGTAAGCCTATCCCTCTTCGCAACTTGTCGGAACAAATGCCAGAGACAGGCCTATTGACAGGTCCGACAGCCTTCATCGGGTACCCGAAAGGCAATAATAAGGATTTTCAGATACGACGACGTTGGGATGCTGAGCACGTCTGGCACCCAATCGTAAAGGTAAGCAACATATTGTTGGAACTAGTGGGATAGAAACGACTAAAGCATAAGAGGATGCTAATGTTTCACAGATCGCGGACTATGGTTGTATGGTTAAATGGGATTATGAGTGGTCTCGTGAACAGTAATTGATCCTAATATCATCGCTCCACCGCAACTCCTTCTAATCTATCCACAGGAAGAGGAACTCGTTGTGGGGTAAACGTGCCTACAAGGCCCCAGTAAGTTTGCCTACCACTGAGTCGTCGAGTGCGTCTGCTGAATAACAAAGGAGCAATTCGATCCGAACGGGAATTTCGGCACTTACACCAACATTTACCAAATAGGGCAGGTTAGTACAGACAGCATACCATGCCCCTAGTCTTCAAAAGGGAAATTTGGTTGGGAGATATTCAAGGCGCTGGAAGTACTAACCCTATTGCTAGATTATGCACGATCTCATCACTCTCGCGCCCATTCCGTATAGCGGGCGCGTCTGTGTAAGTCTTCCAAGTATTTTCCTACACAGAGATTCCAGCTTTAGTCCTATACGGTGTCGACTCCCATGAGTAGACAGAAACCGTCCACGGACGCACCGGATCCCCCCATTGCAAGTTTAAACCATCTAATGTATCGTTCCGTGAGACAGATTGAAGTACAATTGACGACCGGTGAACAATATACGTACGGCAGCCGCGTGGTAGACCCATCACTTACTGCCGACCATGATTGGCGCAAGGTTGACCGTGAGCTACGGGAGGTTGTTGCGGGTTGCATGTGTCTCGATAATATCTGGCGGCCGACACTCAAACACCTCGAGGACCTATGTACTGGCCGTATACTTCAAATGGATAGGGCTGCCGGAGAAGCCAGAAGAGGGCAGTCCCCAAGCAGGCCAGTATGGAATCCAACACCGGCTGAAGCCGAGACCATGTACAAGACCCGGGCGCCCGCAGGGCTGATCGAGCCCGACTCCCTCCTCCAGAAGTTCTATAACGAGTACTTCGTAGAAGAGTGGGAGGATAAGCCCGACAAGTTCGCTGATTATTGGTCCAAGGATACCCTCGATTCCGATTGTTATATCGTGAATCCACCCCCTGCTCCTCCCCAAGCCCGTGCACCTGTCGCTGGTCTTGGAGATGGTCTTGGAGCTCTTCCACCTCCTCCTGCCCCTCCTGCTCCTCCCCGAGTCGGTCCCTATTTCGCACCCGTCGCTAACCTTCCAACTGGTCCTCCACCTCCAAGACCACCTCGCCCAGAGACATTACCCACTTTGCCCGATGCGGCCTCAATGCCCGATTCAATGTCCGATACGCCCCCGAGGCCCGATGCGGTGACGGATCGAATGGCATATGACTATGATGCCGAGAACAGTCCAGGCGGGGCTCCTCTTTAGATTCATTCCGTAGACGGCATCACTTATCTAGATTCTATTCAAAATACCTGCTTATGAACTTTGTCTTTGGTCGTCTAGTTATATGTTCCATGAGTTCTATTATTATGCGAAGTCGTACCTAGAGTCAAAGGTGTAGACATAGCTCTCGTAATCTGATATGCTATACAGTCTTCATCGTGGAGTTGGCCTTCTGGGTGTTCATAAAAGCGTTATGGGGGTCCTGGCTGATGGGATAGAATAGACACATCCTGACTGATCACTGTCCAAACTGTGATGATGTCATTCTATTACCCAGATAAGGCGATACTCTTATACAGCAGTAGTCGTTAAATTGATTTTGCCGACCGGCGTACAGAAAAATCGTTGTTAGTGTAGTTCATGACAATGTAGAGAGTCTCGCGCAGTAATACCACGATTTGAACCTCGGCTACAAGAGTTCATGTCACTTTGACGACTTGTAAAGACTGGGCCCTTCTCAAAGTCAAAAGTCCATATCCAAATTGTAGTCTTATGAATAATTCGATATCTCTAAAGACAAAGGTAGATACCCCAAAGCCAGAAAAAGTGAAACAGGTGCATCATGGAACAGATATCAAACTTAGGCGGCCCTATTAGCCGCAGGTGGGTTTTCTTTCTCATCCAGGCAATTTAGGCTAAATAAAGCTCTGCCTGGGTACCACTTATATCCTAACTAGTCGACGCCTCGAGTCATTCGGATGCCGGCGAATTCATTCTCCAAACCAATAGCGCCGCGTACAGGTTTGCATAGCGTATGCAGCGCAGCAATCTCTACTTCACCAGAAAAGTGTTTTTTTTGTTTCGTACTTACTCCTCAACGTCCCTCTCACAATAGCCTCTCCTAGGCTCAGATACGCTAGACGGGTTAAGAAGTATTTTAAACGCGCTAATCAAATGTGACCGTTGCCCCAAGATAGGCAAGTTTTGGTGTCCCTAATTCTAGACCTGCCCGGATAGGACCGAGTAACCCCCTTGCTGTGGCGCAATACGCAGACCTCATCCGAGGCATACCCGTAGAATAGCCATGCCAATCAGACAGCAGCTGAGATCGTGCGTTCACGCTCCGACCCAGACTGAAGCTGTGGGATTCTCCGCACGGCGCAGGGGATTACAGTACACAGTAGATGATATGATAGAGGCTGTACATGCACATACATATAGATTCAGCAGCTTGTGACATCCTTTGAAACCACCGGATAAGCGCGATGGCGCACCCCACCAGTTGGTGGTTGCTTCAAGGATGAGGTGGAGGAGGGCTTTCATAAATAAGAGGATGGCAAGGCATTGTTCCCGTTTCTCCGACGCTTCTATTCCCTCACTGCTATTCTTATGAACCTTCTACTGCCACCGTGCATGTTTGGACTCAGTCTTCCTTGAAGCCTCTGGACTTGTCGAGCCCCGACTTCCATCCGCCCCCAGACTTTAGCATCCGTCCCGTTCAGAGCCTATAGTACCAAATCGCACACTAGACGGTCCAGCACGATAAACCACAAGTTGAAAACCATGGGTCCTACCATAAAGTTAAGCAGCGGCTATGAGATGCCCCAGGTGGGTTTTGGCCTCTGGAAGGTCGAGAATGAGAAAGCCGCCGACTTGGTCTACAATGCCATCAAGGTTGGTTACAGGCTATTCGATGGTGCTGCCGGTAAGTGAGAACGACAGCCTGCTGTCAAAGAGTCCCGCAGCTTCATTCAAATGGCCGTCGGGGTCTGCCAATCCAGTCGTCGTAGCATTGAGAAGATTAGAGCCAGAAAAAAGCAAATAGCTTAACCTGCCCCTCATCGTCCTCTCTGCAGCACTTACCCCGCCAAAGTGGGCAAGGAATGAAGATACATACCCCTGCTCGCTGCTCGGAGGAATAGACCCCGTATCATCACAAAGCTGCCCTCATCTCCATGACTCCAACTCTCCCCCAAGCCAATAACAGGGACCTCAAACTGCTCAACAATCGATCGACTTACGTACTTGGACACCGAAAGCTAACCATGTATCGCGGCATCAGACTACGGTAACGAGAAGGAATGTGGCGAGGGCATCGCGCGCGCCATCAAGGACGGCCTCGTGACGCGCGAGGAGCTCTTCATCACGTCGAAGCTATGGCCGACCTTCGAGGACGGAGACAAGGTCGAGCTAGCGACCCGGCGGTCGCTGTCCGACTGGGGTCTCGATTACTTCGACCTGTACCTGATCCACTTCCCGGGCGCGCTCAAGTACGTGGACCCGTCGGTGCGGTATCCTCCGGGTTGGCACTACGACGGCGTGTCCGAGGTGGTGCGCAGCAACACGCCCATGCACGTGACGTGGGCGGCCATGGAGTCGCTCGTGGACAAGAAGCTGGCGCGGTCGATCGGCATCTCCAACTTCCAGGCGCAGCTGATCTATGACATGCTGCGGTACGCGCGGATCCCGCCCGCGGCCCTCCAGATCGAGCACCACCCGTATCTCGTGCAGCAGGAGCTGCTGAACCTCTGCAAGGCCGAGGGCCTTGCCGTTACAGCCTACTCATCCTTCGGCCCCGCCAGCTTCCTCACCTTCGGCTTCAAGCACGCGCAGGCCCTGAAGCCCCTCATGGAGGATGATCTAATCGTCGAGATCGCCAAGAAGCACGGCAAGGAACCCTCCCAGATCCTGCTGCGCTGGGCCACGCAGCGCGGCCTCGCTGTCATTCCCAAGACATCGCGCGAGAACATCATGGCGCAGAACCTCGATTGTACTAGCTTCGACCTCGATCAGTCCGAAATAGATCAGATCACCACCAAGGACCCCGGTTCTATCCGATTCAACCAGCCCTCGAACGTGAGTTTCCCCCATTCTGACAAGTGATGTGACGCTAATCATTGGTTGTCTATTTAGTACTTCGAGACCGATAAGTTCTGGATTTTCGGTTAAGTCGTCTTGATGCCTTAGATTTCCTTAGCACGTCTTAGTATTTCAATAAAGACCCATGTCCAAAACAACTTACCTACATGGATCATTTAAACGCAAGAAATTTTATAACTTCACAGAGTAGCTCAGCTTCGGAAAAGCTGCGTTCCCTTTGGGATACAGACAGTAGAATGAAGTAGTATAGATAGGGAATAATACCCTTTCATATCGTTATCTCAATACACAGGCTCCAAAGCGTCCTGGGTACTTGAAGACAATCCTTGCATGCCAACAGTCACATGCCTCAGATAATCGGGCGTGATAGCCTGGGCACAAGAGTTCCGAAATGTATTTCCGCCGTGTGCTAAATGTGGCCCTTCTCATACCATCGGTCTTGGAGAGCATTTGATCCAGCTGTGGTGTCCCCAAGCAAACTTTCCCCCTAAACTCCATGGCTATGCAAGGTAAATTAAAATGCAGTTTGACATGCGTAGAATTAACCTTAAACAGATTTAACGAAGGCTACGGCACATATATTAGATCTTGTATATCGCCACATTATTTTTCCGAACTGGGGAGAGGGAATTGTAAAACTCACTGGCATCTATCTGTTGTACTTGGGGCAAGGCCAAGCGGAGCTTATTTCTGTAGAGGGCTGGCTGCCTTAATTGGACGGGGTTCCCCTCAAGATAGATTGTTTTGAGATCTTCCTTGTCGGCTAGTTGCCTCTCCACGTCTGCGAAGTCCGAAACTTGATTGTAACTTGCCCATACTTCCTCAAGCTTCTCCAGCCCGCCCAATCCTTGAAAGCTCTTGATTTTGTTGTTCGATATCTCAAGTATCGTCAGGTTAAGGTTGCCCTCTATTCCTTCAAGCGTTTCCAATGCATTATGTGACACGTAGAGCTCCTCCAGTTGCGGTACTTCTCGTAAGGGAGAGAGGTCAGCGATACGGTTCGACTGAACGCTGAGAAGCCTCAATTTTGGCAGCCCCCCAAGGCCACGGAGCTCAGTAATCTTATTTTTCGCCAACCATAGCTCTTCTAGATTTTTTAGTGCGTCGAGGTTCTGGATTTCTCTTATCCTATTGGAGGCAAATTCGACCTGCCGCAGGTTCACGAGTGCATCAAGCCCCTCAATGCGACTGATTTTATTGGAGACAAAATACAGATCGGTCAAGTTTGTGAGGCTGCTGATGTTCTTAACATGCTTGATTTTGTTGAAGCTGAGGTCCAGCGTAGTAAGCTTAGTCAGCTTGTCCAGTCCTCGAATGTGAGAAATGAGATTATCATAGAGATCCAACTCCTCTAGGGTTGTTGCTAAAGCTGAGAGCCCGTCGATCTCCTGCACAAGGTTTTGGCGCAGGGTCAATCGTTTAACCTGTTTGAATCGCTCCAGGCGCAGGTTAGGGATCGAAGAGATACGAGATTGGGTAAGGCTCAGGTCATCGGTGTCGGGATCTTCGTCGTCGAGCAGATCTAGAGACATAGTGTGTTTAGCTCGCGCACCTCCCCAACAACCCATCACGCAGGGACACAGAGCGGGAAGCCATACCTTGGTCAGCGGAGATTTCTTGACCGGGCAATACGTTTTCGGTATCTGAATACTCTGGGTCGGAGAGGGCCTCGGGATTTTGGATCAAAGCATTGCGGTCGATGCGTAACTTTCCGTCCCAGCCTTTGCTGTCTCTGAGGCTGTGACTGGGCTGTGTGTCTGCGGTCTCTTGATGCTCTTCGCTCAGAGCTACTTCCACATGGGACGACGTCTCTTCACCGTTTCCTTCATTGCCGTTGCCGGTCATGACGTATCACGATGCGCGTATCGGAACTTTGGTGCCGAGACAGAGTGGGCTGGGTGTCCAATCAAGGGAAGTAGGTGGTAACGACTCGATGATAGGATGGCAGGATGGCAGGGAAACCAGAAGCTTTGCAGGACGATCAGAGTACGGAGCTGGACGGTCGCGAAGCAAGAGAAGGAATGGAGATGGAGATGCAGATGGAGATGTAGTTGTAGATGGTTGGTAGAAAAAGTTTAGGTACCTACCACCAGTACTGTATGGAGGTACAGAGCTCATCACAGTGGTAGCAATGAGGGGGGCTGTATTGTGAATGGGGAAGGCGGGGGACTCCATCATACCAGCCCCGGCAGGTGCTCGCCATATGCATAGAGGTCCGTCTCATTGTATTTGGGTTAGTGCGCATGGGCTCCAGCTAGGCGTATCGGGCGTACTCCATCCACCTCACTTACAATAGACATAAACGTGTGGCTATCTTACATTCTCTGCCTAGGCACATAGACCAGATTCATTATTGTCGTTGCTTATACACTTACTACTTCGTTGATGGAGGCCAAATTCCCGAGATAATGGCAGGGAATCCCTCATGTTAGGTAAGCTATGTCTATGCAAATGTAGACTCACCATTTCATGCTTTTCAGCCAAGACTAGATCATTTCTTCAAAAAGTAACAAATAACCACGAAAGAATATGATGATGGAAAATAACATAAGAGAACGTATGCGCCTGACATATGCAGAGCCCCGATTCTAGAGCTTAGCCATGTCTACATGTCCGGCCCAATGTCATCCAATTTGTACCATGAAGAACCCTCCAATTAATCTGATCAGGAGTGTCATAAAGCACAATTAGCATCCTGCCAATTTTATCATCACCAAAGCTCCAAGTCTTGATTTCAATTCCAGACGGCTCTTGTTCAATATGCACAAGGAGTACTTGATGCCAAGAGTTCAGCGAGCGTGTTGAGCAGGGATAGACCATGTTATTTTTCTATCTTCACCCACGGGTGCTGCCGCACCAGGACATCCTCTTCTATGTCTTTATCTATAGCACCAAATGCATCGGCCCGTATCTCATCTCTCCGTATCTCTATAGTCTTTACAACGCACATAGACTCCGGCGGTCTTGGTAGAATTGGGTCCTCAACTACCGAAATGCACCTTGTTCTAGCCGAGTCAGCAACGTCTCCTAGCACACTAGCTCTGTCGAGGATTCGGTATCTCTGGCTAGGATCCGTCCTTCCTCCCCTCCGCAGACCGAGACTGCTCCCATCAGACATGAACCTGTGTATCCACTGTGCATAGCAGTGGGAAACCCCGGCAGAAGCACTAGCGAATGCTGTAGGAACAGCCGGGAGCCCGTATACGATGAGAACACTGCTCATCTCGCTGAGAGCCCAGAAGCGGATAGAGGAAATAAGATAAGTAGAATCATCTGATTTTGAGGACGCTTGGGTGGCAATCAGTCGGAAGATAGCCGAGATTGTGCCGCTGCATAACATCTTTAGTACTTGATCGAACCAGCAGATTTCGGGATTTGATCTTCATTCAAGCCCACTTACAACAATCCAACGGCAAAAATCAGGGCCACGCCGGCTTTCTTCCACATCGATAGCTTGAACCTCCAAATGGCCAATTGCGGAGCGGCCAGCAAGGCAATATCTGATACTACATCGACCCAAGCAATCGCCTCAGCAGCTTTAGTGCTGAGGCATGTACCTTTGAGCGTCGAGTCCCAGATCAGTTGACGTGGCGTGCATTGTATGCTGTCAACCACGATAGCCGCGATATAGTACGCGACGTTGAGCCATATAGAAACGTAGCAGAGCCAGTAGAAAGCACAGCGAGGTTGCGGCGCAAAGGTACGCAGCCATTCTAAAACGATAGCCACCTTGAGCGGAGCGATCCCGGCATTATAGAGGACTCCAGCAATGAACACCCACTGTTGTTCATGTGTTAATCAAGCAATAGAAGAGGACACAGAACATTCTTACATATGAGAATCCAATTGTGTCCCCTTCAGTCACATCCCACTGATGCACCCACCAGCCTATTTCGACCCGCGAAACACGAAGCAGACAGTAAACAAATCCGAGATATAACGCCTGAAATGCGGTCAATTCGACAGATCAAAGAGAGTATGAGTCGACATACAAAGCCGATGGCCACGAAGACTTTTGGTAGATTTGTTAGTATCATGAGCTGTGGCAGAACTAAGAAATTCCATACCTGCTTCCAATCTGCCCCTCAGCTGTTTCGATATGAAAACCCAGTAATGAACCCGCGCCAGAATCGCGAGCGAGGTAATGGTGAGAGCAGTGATGAGGACTCCGTCGGCGAGAGCATTCATGTTGGACTGGTTCGCAGAATCCGGCTCAGCTCCATCCGGCGATTCCAGCGCTGACTGGGCGAGTAGAGCCCCACGCCCGGCCTCATCCATCACTGAACACCCGGTTATATGCGTGCGAAGACCCCGATGATGGGGATAGAGTCTAGACGAGAAGCTTTCAAGCCATCGTAGCGATGAAACGATGTTGAGCAGACAAGCTCCTAGGTTCGTAAAAGGTGCGCATCACTGTCAGGTAAGCAACCAAGCCCAGCCAGGATTTTTCATCCGCTGCACTGCTCAGAAATCAAAATCTGTTGGTGAGATTGGGGCAGCAGCCGTTGGTCAGCATGATGGGGCGGCTCAGCAGGCTTGATTTGCTCGAGTTGGAGACCTTTACTCTATCTGGGAGGTGTGTATGTATGGTGTAGGGGGATGCTACTCTAACACGCGCAGGCTAGCTGACTGCGTATCATCAATGCAACGCAAGATATTCATAGTAATTTTAGCGACTGGCCCTGGGAAAGACGACGTGCGCTCGTACGTGACTCGAATGGCTCATTACACGTGGTCTGTACCGTGGTTATCGTTTATTAGACAGAATTGCGCGATGACTCGGGCCATACCGGCCTCTTGGTATCAATTAATTGATTGCACAATATCGTACACATGGAAGAGACTCTACGGAAGCTCCCGCTGACTGTCATATCGTACCCAGGCCAGACCCCAAGTTCCTAAAGCGCAAGGGTAGGCTAATCCTGCCACTGTTGGTGCAAAGCCCCCCGCCACCCCGTTGAAGGGCTTCCTTTCAATCCTCCAACACAAAAGACCCTAGCATGCTCGACAGGCTCAGAAATAGCACCAAGATCCTCCCGCTCGCACATGGGGGTTTCTACTTAGATAGACGTCGTAGGTAATCACAAGACCGCTCAGCTGTCATTGGTTGCATTGCCGACCCCACACGCTAACTCGTCTACTGCGACGTAGTCCACCGGCCGTACTGTCTAAGTGCCTTGCGATAGATGCTTGAATTACATCCGAAGTGTCCGGGTTCCCACATTCAGTGGAGGGCCAATCATTGCTCCCGCCGCGTTGACAGCGTCAGTATTTGTTGAAAGGACATGAACCCAATGCTTGACGCTAGCAAGCAATCGTTGTTCTGGTAGATGAGGGTGCCAGTGGGTGTGTGACTAAACCTGGAGCCATCAGATATGGATTCCAAACATTGGGAGCTCTGCCGAGCGGCTTGATGGTTGCGTCATCTCGTCGGAATTGAAACCCGTAGGCGCAACAAGGAATCAGCCCTAAAACGACTTTCCACTCTTCATCAATCGTACATTATGTTTATATCTGAGGACGCAAGCTGAGAACACAGAGTCGCTAGTGTAAGTGAAAAGACCGAAGACTCAGTCAATAGGCGTATGTTGTTGCAATCATGACTATTGTTTCTCTAGGGATCGACCAGATTGTGCAGTTCTCTCACTAAGTAGGTACATCATCACTCAATTACTCCTTCATAGCTAGGATGTTGTTTCACTTAAGCAGCTTGCAAGTGTCTATCCGAGATTGCAAATGTCGAAGATCGAAGAGACCTCTTAAGTTAGAGGGCCCCATAGGGTAGCGCGCTTATCATCGCTCTTAGGTGGAGCCTATATATCCCGTTAGACTGCATACACGTCTAATGGCGTCGTCTTCGACTGCAACATCTATCAGTCGCCCACGGGAAATGGGATATTCCTATTAGAAGGTTCCGGTATCGGCAACTGTAGAATTACATTATATAAGCCACTATACATATCTCAATTGTGATAAACGACGCATAACAGAGCTCAGTTGACAGTTGACAGATCCAATCAATTTGAAAGACTTAACATGCCTCCTCCTTTTGCCAGCTCCCTGCCGAAGCCTCAAATCTACGGCTGTCTGGCCCCGTTGGGTGCTCGCCACATCACAGTAGCTCACACGAGCAATGACGCCAGGGCTTTCCGAGCTGTGTAAGAATATCATCATTGACTACATATCTTAGGCAACCCCTCATGACCAGATGATATAGGTGTCAGTCAAGCTCAATAGCATTTCAAACGCGGTCACTAAAAACTACTCGCCAAATGTCAACGACTGAACTGAGAGTAAAGGCGTCTAGTCCGGCAGATAATCCACTTGTGCCCAAAACCCATAATTTCAAAGAAACCGAGGCGGAGAGGCCGGATTTTGATCATAGCAATGCCCCTATCTTAGTAACCAAGTCCCCGAATCCTAACTAGAAGTACGGAGATGGTGCAGTAAACAACATATCAGCAGCAACTCTCCCCCACAAAGAAATTGACCCATACGCTCCTAATCGATCCATGGTTCACAATTACCAACCCCTAATATCGGGCATCGTACCTCGCTCCATAGGATTCGTGAGCACAATATCGGCAGATGGAAAGACAGAGAATCTAGCGCCATTCAGCTACTTTCAAGTTGTCGAGCACGACCCACCGATGTTCATTGTCAGCTTCTCTTCCCGGCGGGGACGAATGAAGGATACATATCAGAACCTCAGAGACACTAGCGAATGTGTCATTAACACGGTCTCGGAGAACATGATCGAAGCAGTAAACGCCACATCGATCGATGGGCCGGAATATGTCTCAGAGTGGGATATTTCCGGTCTGCAAAAGGCGTCAACCTCGACAGTAAAGCCGAAGCGCGTACGAGAATCCATATTCTCTATAGAGGGAAAAGTGGAGGATATTAAGGAGTTCAAGTCGCATGCGGAAGGCGGCAAAAGCCTAGCCAGTTTGGTACTCATCAAAGCCACCCCGATTCTGGGTCCGCGAAGACGCGGCGAATGCAGACTTCAGCCATATCGACCTTGACAAACTACGGCCAGTGGTACAACTTGGATGCATGGCGTATGGCCGAATCACCTCAACGTATGATTTGCCCAGGGCAAGGTGGGATGATGAACAACCTAAGAGTGAACTTCTACGCCAACTAAATGCTAGTAAAGGAATTTCAAAAAAAGAGCAAGACTAAATCTGTAGATGCAGGGTTGTTTTCATCTGCCTGCCATCTGGCTACCTAGCGTCATTGTTACTGTATACCACCCAACTCTCATGTCAGTGCATTATTTCAATATGGCAGGCTTCTAAGCCTCAGAATACAGCAAGATCAAGATTTGAAAAAGTGCGGAGTCAGCTAATGTGTAATATTCTGAAGTTCTTAAACGAAAATTTCACAGGCGAGGGTGATAAACGCATTTTTGAGAAAGTGTTCAAGGTCAAAATAAATGGGTAAAAGATCGAAAGAGTGAGTAGATTGGAAAATACCGAAGATAAGTTACCTAAAACGTAGAGGGTCAAAGGAAAGAAAATCCGAAGCAAACGTGTTGAAAGCTCAATGAATTGTCCCCTTGACCTACACGGAACGGCCATCCTCACAAGTTACCTAAGTTCAATTTACGGGATGCAGAGCATCTACCCCCCTCTAGACGCCTAACTTGGCCGGAAGGTATTGATGAACAATCTGAATCACTGGAATTGAGTATAGTACGAGCTACGATTGAGTTTGAATATTTTTGGGTTTATCGAGTCAATGTAGAACCGCTAAGTCGGGAGTCTAAAGGATAGCTCCATAACATTTGACTAGGTCTGACGCGATGTCTAGGGTCATCGCGATATACGCGTATATGCAGGCCAGGCAATGGGCTGTTACCAAGTATGGTTGTCTCTACCCCACGTTCAACTATGAAATGCCCGGGGAACCTACGTTTGATTGACTGTCAGGAGTAACGTTTTGTTAATGGAGAAGATTGATTGGGGGTTTCCTGAGTCTCATGAGGCAGGTGATAGCTAGCGTGGTTTTGGAGAATATGATGGCCACACTAATCTTCTTAGTCACTCTCTTCGCCGCCCTATGTGTTGCATCGAAAAGTGTGCACAAGCCAAATATTGTTTTTATTTTCACCGATGACCAAGACTACCGTTGCGGCTCCCTTGATGTGCAGGTGGCGGTGCAAAAGCATCTGGTCGCCGAAGGGACTTTATTCACAAACCACTACGCAACAGTAGCTGTGTGCTGTCCAAGTCGTGTATCACTTATGCGGGGTCAGGCGGCACATAATACAAATGATACACACATCGGCGCACCTGGGTAAGTCTTCTAGACTATAATCCTGCTCCGTGGAACTTACTCAGCTTAGGAGAGGGTACAAAAAGTTTCTAGTCTCAGAGGAAGATGAGAATTACCTCCCACACTGGCTAGTAAACGCAGGATACAAGACTGAATGTATGCCTAACCCCTAGAATAGTTGAATAGAATTATGTTATCTAATTTGAGCCGCAAGATATTGGAAAGCTGTTCAACGGAAATTCTATCCTGAATTATTCTCCCGCGCCTAAGGGTTGGACCCATTCCGATATTCTTGTAAGTCATCGGCCGTCTCAGGTTGCAACGCCTCCTTTTGCTGCTCCGATTAAGCTGGGCTTTAGCTCGATCCATATATCAATCAACGCAACACGGTTGTTATGTCTGCAGATGGTGCCCGACCGTGACGGTACCGTAACTTTCGGCAGACAGACGTTATACGTATTAAAGCGTGAGTTTTATCATCCTTGTTAGCACGACTAATGACTTGAAGCTCACTCTCGTTTCTTCTTAGGTTGGCGCGACTTGACCTGTTGACTAGGTAGAAAGACCCCCTTTTCCTGATAATCGCTCCCACCGCCCCTCATGTGCAGAACCTTACGGACCCCCCAGTGCCGCCGGCGCGCTATATTGGCAGCCTTCCTAATGCAAAGGTCTCTCGTTCTCCAAACTTCAATCCTCCCGATACATATCAGCATAGAAAGCCAAGTTAGCTAGCCACCCTTCCAGAGTTGAATCAGCGCCAAATTAACGACACTGACTACCTTTATCAAAGACGCCTTGAGTCTTTGGTCGGTGTTGATGATATCGTTGAAGATGTGATAGCTAAGTTGAAAGAGAAAATTCTACTGAACACTACCTATAGTAAGCCTCGAAATGACGGATGATCTCCCAATGGTGCTGACTTCAGTTTTTAGTCATCTATTCTACTGACCAGGGATATCACCTTAGGGCACACAGACATGTAGGCAAATCGCTCCCGTACATTGAAGATGTGAACATCCCTCTGGTAGTGAGAGGTCCAGGAATGAAGAGAGGCGTTACATCGAGAATACCAAGCACTGTTACCGACTTCGCGCCGACTTTCCTTAAAATCGCTAGTGTCCCCGCCGAGGATCAGCTAATGTTCTTAGACGGACAAAGCATGTTGGATGCATGGAAGGACCCAAGCTCTGAAATCATCGCTAAAGGGAAGGAAGCTATCAACGTTGAGCTTTGGGGCAGCGCTTATAGCGAAATCCCACACTGGGAGGGCGGTGACTATGGTGTGTACTTCCCCGGCGTCTACATCAAGGACGACTACAAGACTATGCGGGTTGTCGGCGAGGGATCAGGCTGGGTCTGTTCGAGGTGGTGTACGAATGACACCGAGATGTACAATTCGATCGTTAATTTTTCGGCCCTCTGGGAATGGCCACAGGTCGTTAACACAGTGTACAGGAAGATCCTTGCGAGCTCAACAATCTTGCCAATTCAATTGACCTATACCTACAAAGAGTAAAGGCAAGGTTAAACGCGCTTCTCCTGGTCACGAAGTCGTGCGCAGAAGCAACTTGTCGGGACCCCTGGAATGCCCTCCAGCCACACAACCTGACTCGGGGGTACAAGGTTCGCAACTTGGAGGATGCTATGCACCTAGCATTCGGCGACTTCTACTCGTCTTTTCCACTAGTCACGATTGACGAGTGCGTGGATTATCAGTTCGCTGCGAATGAGGCACCTTTCTACCCTCAACAGGCGGTAAACGGACTCGGTCTCGCCTATAGAAAACCGACTGATAATTATGAGGCACCAGAACCCAATCCGATAAGTCGCGTCCCGGGCAACTAGACGCCTGCTGGCGGTTGGGCCCAGCGGAATGCAGCTTTGAAAATGCTATTACGGGATGCGAGAGACCTTACAGTTAACCCAGCAGTAGCAGCACGTATGGAGATTTTGATAAGCGGACGACAATCGAACGGGCTGCGAAACACCAATAAGATGTTGCGGCTAGTTAGTAGAGCTGCATGTATCTTCAGCCTTTGCATGGACATAGAAATGGAAAATTTTACGTTAATAACATAATCAAATGCCAAGGTACCTGTGTACCTGTATGTGGGGACGCGAGCTGAGCACTGACCACTTCGGCTGCAGGGCGGTTATCGATCTGCAGCCCACAAACCTATCTGATCTAACGAAATCCTAAAAAATTGTAGTTGACCCCCCCTCCACCACGAAATTCCCCAAACCTAACCTTCAAAAGGCCGGTACTAACCTCACAGCTCAACACCAACCCGATCTCTCGACGACCGCCCATTCTTCACCACTTCCCACCACCAACCCTAATTCGAGCGACAACATGGCTGATCGAGGCGACCGAGGCGGTGCCCGTGGAGGTTTCGGTTCCCGAGGTGACCGTGGCGGCGACAGAGGCCGTGGTCGCGGCCGTGGACGTGGACGCCGCGGTGGTCCCAAGGACAGCGACAAGGAATGGATGCCCGTCACCAAGCTCGGCCGTCTCGTGAAGAGCGGCAAGATTAAGAGCATGGAGGAGATCTACCTGCACTCTCTCCCTATCAAGGAGTACCAGATTGTCGACCACTTCCTCCCCAAGCTCAAGGATGAGGTCATGAAGGTACGGTTTGCATCACTCTTTACTTGCGTCAATTCCACGCGACAATGTGTTTGATGCGCTGTGTGCTTCTCGGAGACGAATTTCCCGTTTATCATGCTAAAATTAGAGTGCTAATTCCTATCCCTCCCATCACAGATCAAGCCCGTCCAGAAGCAGACCCGTGCCGGTCAGCGAACCCGATTCAAGGCCATTGTCATCATCGGTGACTCCGAGGGTCACGTTGGTCTCGGTATCAAGACCTCCAAGGAAGTTGCTACTGCTATCCGTGCCGCCATCATCATCGCCAAGCTCAGTGTTATCCCCGTACGACGTGGTTACTGGGGTACCAACCTTGGTCTGCCTCACTCGCTCCCCGTCAAGGAGAGTGGAAAGTGCGGTTCCGTCACAGTCAGAGTATGTGCAATCAAAAGTGTAATTGTGTTTCTGAGAGTTGATGCTGACTTGTCCGTAGTTGATTCCCGCCCCCCGCGGTACACAGATTGTCGCTTCCCCCGCTGTCAAGCGTCTCCTCCAGCTCGCTGGTATTGAGGATGCCTACACATCATCTTCTGGCTCAACTAAGACCCTAGAGAACACCCTTAAGGCTACTTTTGCCGCCATCTCCAACTGCTACGGCTTCCTGACCCCCAACTTGTGGACGGAGACCAAGCTTATCCGCAGTCCCCTCGAGGAGTACGCGGATACTCTCCGTGAAGGCAAGAAATACTAGAAAGGGAAAATTCGGGCATACGGCGTGGTTCTCTTTTTCGGGTTTTGTTAATCTGCATCGGTGCCGGGTGGGCAGGCATCGCATCGAGGTAGCAAAATAAGCACCTATTCTGACTAATTCGTTTGCGTGTTTTTACTCTAGACTGTGCTCTCCCTAGTGATCTGTGCTTTTCGATGCCTTTATTAACCCACCATCTAGATATGGTAAATGCCTGTAGAAGCCGAGAGTAGTGCATTACATCCGCAACCAACACTCCGCTTTGCGGTTCGTTGACCACTAGACATTCATGACCTTCGTGGACCAACTCCCAGCCTGACGTGATGCGATACATGCTTCTCCGCCTATCGACTCAGCCGTCCGTTGAACTTAGTATTTCCTCCTTACACTCAGGGCCTTGCTCCTTCAGATGATGGGGGCTTCTGTGCATGCCAGAAATCGCAACCTGAACTACCAAGTAGGTTTGGGAGGATGATCCTTCTGGCGTGGAATCGAGATGTCCCGCTTTTACGTTAATCCTATTTGGTTAAGCCCTTCCTTCTCGTCGCTACTTACATTACACGGGTCGTTGTTTCCGCAGAGAGCACGTGCAATGCAACGGAAAGAACAAGCAGGAGTCCTTAGACAAGGGGCAGGAACAGCCATCCTGTGAATACACGTCTGCATCTTCCGTGTGGTATCATGTCACGACTCTCCGTTGTTCTCTTCTTCTAATCCCCCTCATCTTCCAATCCGTAATCCCGACACTTTTGGTGTTTTTGGACTTCAATTTTGGCCTAATTTTGAAAGTTCCCCTTCATCAACACCATCTTAGCCTTTCATATACCGCTCTCTTTTCAAATTAACGGATTTTGTCTTCTCGAATTACTCCTACCTCGATCGAAAGTGATGTCGACTCAATCTCACTCTCCACCTATAGCAAGATGCCTCCTAGTGGCCACTCTCTTCACACTTGCTTTCTTCGTTACGGTTTCTCTCCCTGACGGCTTCGCCTCTCCATCGTCTGACAAGAGCAGCTCTTCATCGGAAGTTGAGACCCCAGAGCCAGCCCTTGAGAAACGCCTTCTTGGGTTGGGCGGCATCGTTGGCCTTGTGCCTAGCCTCCTAGGGAACATCGTCCCGGGAGGCATTGTCAGCTCATTGGTAGCTCATGTTACAGCCGACATCAACAGTCTCTTGCCCATACTCGATGACTCTAGCGCTCACCCCCCAGACGGTGTGCCTCTTCTCACCGGTATGCAAGGTGCACTGTCTCTTACCGCCCAACCCTTACCGACAGCGGCCCAACTAGGTGGGCTCACTGATAAGCTTGGAGGCCTTCTCAATGGTATTGTTCCTGTAGCGGCACCCAGCATCATAGCGGTAATAACCGAGCAGGCTCTCGGCGTTGTTGCGTCTGTGGAAGCTATAGCGACCGATGTTGCGGCTTTGGGCGACCAAATGGACGGTGGTCAAATGCAAGGTTCAGATGCTCTGGGTCAAATAGGGGGTCTTCTTGGTTCCCTAGACTCAAAAGTCAACGACATAGTCAATGATGTTACATCAAATTTGGCTTCTGATCTTCCTCTACCAATCTTACAAGATATTGCTCAAGTTATTAGCAGTGGGCTAGGAGATATTGTGGGCGCCCCCAATGGCCCTCTCTCTCTCATTGGTGACCTTATTGAGCACGATGTCTGCGGTGTGGTCACGCCTGTGGACGGCATTCTCGCTACGGTCGCCGGTCTTTGCGGAGATATACCCTCTGCAGTTGCCCAAGTCTCTTCAGAAATCGCGACTGCTTCCCTGACCAATTCAGATGCAGTATTGACCGGCGATGCCTCGGCAACCACCATCTTCCCGTATTCCCCAAGTATCACAGCAGCACCGACAATGACGGCCGCATCGGTCCCAGCGTCATCAAATTCTCAAGACCAGGGTACTCAAGCCAGCCCTACTGCGACCGGCGCAGGTGGCTCAGGATCTAACCCTGCAGGAAACGGTGCAACATCCCCTACGCCTAACCAACCGTCACCCTCCAATGGTGGCTCTGGTTCTTCTCCTTCCGGTGCCCCGGCATCGCAAGGACAGACATCTGCTGGGTCTCAAGCATCAGAGTCTGGTGGCGGCGGATCTTCAATGGCCACGGTGCTCGTGTCTTCTACTAGTGCTTCGTCTCCGGGGGCAGCTAGTGGTCAATCTCCAGCCGTGACTTCTTCGCCATCAGCGGTCGGCTCAGTGCCTCCTGGAGCAGGTGGCACACCGCAAACAACAGCCATGGATGGTAAGCTTAGAGTTATAATCTAATTGTTTTCGAACACAGGGCTGACGCCTCCTAAAGCTAATGGACTCGTTACGGTTACCGAATATCAAACTTCGGCCCTGCCATGTACCTCCGGCAATCCTGGGTTAGTCCACGAGCCTCGCTTTCCTGTTGTTCAAATCCCTCTTTCTAACTATCTGAGTAGTGGTGGCCAAGCTGTTACCGTTACGGTGTATCTGCCCTGCCCTCTAACACCTTGTCCCTCTAATTCTCAGGGCACGTGTCAGTGTCCGAATGCCAGCCCTACGCCTCCGGGAGACAATGGTGGCAAAGGACCTTGCCCAGGAAGTGGTTATACGTGCAACGACTGTCTCGATGGTTGGTTCTGCCCTCCCTCGCAAACTCCGGCGCAACCTGCTCCTTGTGGTTTTGGTTGGCCGTGTGCCCATTGTGATGGAGGCTGGTTCTGTGCTCCTAGACAAACCCTTGTGTGTCCGGGTTCTGGCACGCCGACCCCTGGTCCTACTAACCCAGGAAATCCTGTCCCAAGCCAACCAAGTCCTCCTCCTCCAGAAAAAGTCACAGGTTGGAAATATTGTGGTTGTTGGCAAGACGATTTGAAACAAAGGGCTCTCGACGAAGAGACCTTCAGTTTAGACCTCATGACAAACGAAGCATGTATACAACATTGCATAATCAGAGGGTTTCTCATGGCAGGAACAGAGAATGGTGACAGCTGCCTCTGCGGTAACTTTCTAAATGGCACGCAAAAGCTAGCAGAGAGCGTGTGCTCGATGCCATGCTCCGGAGACGCAACACAAATGTGTGGCACCACAAATGCACTGAGTTGCTATAGCCCTGATGGCGAACCGTACGGTTGGGCAAGCGCCGGGCCTCAACCACGCGCTCCAACCATTTCACCGCCAGAGGTCGCCGGGTTAGATATTGGAGGAGTAGCCCAGACCCAGATAACAACACCCGCGATCATCTTTCCTGCAGGAAACATAGATCAAGGAGATCTTATCAGCAAATACGGGAAAACCACTCGCCAGCCTCTGGGCGAGTTGCCTCGCGACCTCACATTGCCCCCGCTGCTAAGTTCACAACCGACAACAACACCCTTTGGTGGAGGTGGCGTGGCTACGGGCGGCCGTGGAACATCGCCAACAAACCCTGGCAATGGGCTAACCGTAGGCTCTTCAGAGAATATAAGTAGTTATACCAGCACAAGCTCCATGCCCGGTGTGTCGAATAGCCCGAGTTCGCCTGGTACTCCCAATAATCCAACCGGTTCCGTTACTCCCGGCAACTCTAGTCCTCAAAATACTCTAAACAACCCCGGGATACCGAGCGCCCCAGGTTCGTCTAGTAATCCTATTGCTTCTACTCCTGGCCCCTCAGTTATGTCTTCGAGTCCGAGTGGGAATGGTAATGTTCCACCTAGTCATAGTGCTCCGCCTACTTCATCGAACAATGGAGGATCAAGTTCAATGCTCTCAGAGGGGATTCCCCCGACCAGTCCAAACTCATATCGAACACCCAACAGTCCTGGTGGCACTGCAACTACTTCACCGAGTAATCCTGGTACGAACACGCCAATACCTTCAATTAGTTCAAGTTCAACCCCCGATGGCGGTGGTGCAGTGGCTCCGGGCCAAGGACGGGGTTCGAGTACATCTCTAGGTGGTAGTCTGAGTTCTGCGCCTTCAAGGGGTAGTACTACTCTACCTACGACGACATCCATTACTGGTACGAGTGCGAGCATAAACCCTACCGGGCCTAGCAGCCCAGAACAGGAGATCACCACCCAATCAACAAATGTACCTAGCGGCTTAAGCTCATGTGTTCCCGGCGTAGATACGACCTGTGCACCAACGCCGAGTAGTGGCGACCCCAGCCCAAGTCCGACATCACCAGGCCAGAACCAAGGAAGTACATTAACGCTAAGCAGCCCTCCAGGTGGCGGTGGCGGCGGGAACCCCAGTATCACTCCGGGACAAACACCGAGCACTACCTTACCGCCTAGAAGTGAGAGCTCTCCGGGCTTAGCAACTCCACCAAGTAGTGGAGGTTCTACCATCATTCTATCGTCCTCTAACCCCCCTGGGGAAGGAGGTGTAGCGCCAGGACGTAGCCAGCCTTCTACGATGATGTCGCTCAGCGGGAGTTCTATTACATGCACACCCGGCTCTATTGAATCCGCTTGCGTCTCGCCTAGTCCCAGTGGAGGTACGCCTTCTGAGGAAACCCAATCCACCACAAGCTCACTTAACACCAGCCCTACCGCGTGTTCTTTGGGGTTGGACGATCTAGCTTGTACATCACCCGTCAGCGGAGGTGGGTCGCCCTCGGGTTCTTCACCTCCAGGCCCTGGGCAGCCTTCAGCTTCTACACCGAGTGGTATACCAAGCACCTGTACAGCTGGGTCTACAGATCCTGCTTGCACCTCTCCAAGTGGGGGCGGCGCTGTGGCACCTCGTCCTCACCAGCCTACTAGTACAACAACTCCTCCGGGGACACCTGGTC
Source organism: Xylaria sp. MSU_SB201401 (assembly GCA_002288965.1). NCBI lineage: Eukaryota > Fungi > Ascomycota > Sordariomycetes > Xylariales > Xylariaceae > Xylaria > Xylaria sp. MSU_SB201401. Next base: position 22,400 of record NPFG01000513.1, read on the forward strand.
AAGGTACTTCATCTATATCAAGCTCGGTGACTTCAGGCTCAACCTTAGGAAACACGCTACTCAGCAACAGTGGACCGAGTTCAGAGACAACCACTTCAACAGGTGGTATTGATAGCCTGACTAGTACGCACCAAGGGTCGTCAACACCACCAAGCTCAAGTCAAAGTATTCAAACTAGTTCATCCCCTGTCTCAGGGCCTGGATCAATACCAGGTGGATCTGGTGGCGTGGCACCGGGCCATCAGAGCTCAACCACATCACCATCGTCAAGCAATGATCAGGTTTCGGTGAGTTCATCAACCTCCCCCGAGGGGTCCAGTGGGAGCACCAGTCCAAGTGAAACAGGCCCCAATCCCCCAGCGTCTAATGGACAGACTCCTTCGTCCAATGTCCCGGGGCAATCGACGCCCTCGAATCCGGCAGCTACTAGTTCACAAACATCATATACCTATCCACCTGGCATAGTCCCGTATGGTGGCTCTTCACCAGCTATGACGACCCTGGCATCAATGCTAGCTTGGCGCGAGCCTGACGGGGCAGTAGGGGCTCCGACTATGCAACGTCCTGCAAGCATACAGGACAACCCTAAGATGCTACAGCAACTTCCTGCATTGGAGTTTGAAGAGGCACCGACTACTACGACCACATTCTCTCAGCCCGCTGACCCGCGATGGCAACGCATTCGTCCAGTCTACGTGTGGTGAGAGGAGGAAATAGAAGCGTTAACCTCCGTATTAGGGGGTCCATCAAACAATATCAGGCATTATAAAGGCTGGAAGGATAAGTAAAAAAAGTATACAAGGAATTTATGTTTGACAAGAAAGAGAAACAAGAGAAACACGCAAAAAGGGGGTCACACGTTCTTTGGAATGAAAGCTTTACCAGTGTAGATATCTATCTATCAGCTTATGCAGTTACTCAAGGTCCTGATTTTGGTGCTTATTCTTTCCAGGGAAATAGGAGATAGCCCGCCGACTCAGCTACACCAAGATCGCTATGGTTTTTACGAGAAGGTTGTTGATAGAGATAGATAGAGAAAAGGTGCCGTTGGGTACCCAGTCATCCCTGAAATAATATCATCTAGGTACTGTGGTATATGAAGAACTGTGATCCTACTTAGACGTGTGTTATATGAGGAGAGTCGCACAAATCCGACCTTGTGTATTCACATGGGTGGATCTTTTTACCGAGATCCACTGACATAATGCTATGGCAGCATAATAGCGGCTGGGAAAATTATATTTGGGGTAGGTGTCTATGGCTTATAGGTACTTAGGTGGATAGACAGGGGTACATATAAATATATATATGGGGGAGTGTGTGTATGTGCTTGTATGTGAGTGCGTGTCTTCTTTAGAATCCTGACTGACAGGCTAGCAAACATCGGCTGCTGTTCAACAGGTCTGAATACCCAGATAGGCAGGCAGATCAGGTGATTCTTTTAAAATGAGGCGTAAGCGCGGAAAAGGCATAGTTTTTTTGTTTTGGTTACTCAATTCCAATGTGTTTCTTAGGTAATTACACGTAATTTACCAGCGAATAAGTCCATGTACATATCTCCTGTTGAAACCTAAAGGTATGCTGCGTCTTCATCCCCGTATATTGCACCGCTTCGAACAGATTCTCGAACAACTCACTAAACATGGTGCAGAGATACTGCATAATGTGGAATATCCCAATTGGACGCCCGCGGTCAGTCCTGGAACTTTAGATTTTGTCTGGTCAGAGTTAGGAAGAAGTAAGTTTGAGAGCCTGCTACTCACGTGTTGCCCTGGCATTCGTGGTGAATAGATATGGGATAAGTACTTCAAGGCTCTGAAAGTAAGTCAAGATGTACGCTCCCTCATAGGGATTGGATTGGAAGGCGGGTTACTTAGATACATGATGTGAACATCAATTAATTCATTCTAGTTGCAAGTGATTCCTTATACCTAACCGGTCTTATCGGTTGTAATCGTGCTGACTTTCCCTCGCCTTTCTTGGGTATATAAAATGGCTTATAATCATACCCAAAACAAAAGCTGCGCGAATCTCAGTACTCTTTCTCGGCTCCACTCCTTCTGGAGATAATGGGTTGTGAAACGCTGTATGGGCGGAGCCTGTCTGGAACGAAGTGGTAACCAAACCTCACGGATCTTGAGATATCCCTGGACAGAGCAAAACTACGCTCAGAAGGGATACGGGTCTTAGGCCACCTTCTGGGGAAGCTACACGTTCATCTTTGGATGGCTCACACGGATCGGTAAGTTGCAATATCAGGAACTCGGTTCGAGAGCCTGAGCTAACTCATCATGCGGGTCGTGGCGGTGCGGTCCACCTCGTAGCCTGCCGGGCCTCCGTTTTGCCATCGGCAGGTTAACTCCACCGGTGTACCGTATTAAGGTAAACGGAACCGTCGAGCCGCCGGGTTATGCTACTCTCCTGCCCCGAACCATGCCGCTTCTATTTAGGCTACCACCTTTCTACCCCCCTATCCTTTATCCTCTTTATAAATTACCCTAGGCTTATAAGCTAAGTTCTGCGCTTATACTAGTAAAATAGTTATGCTAGAAACTAATAATAATAACTTTTAAAACTTATAACAATTTTTTATATAACGAATTTTTTAATTAACTTAGCTACCTAATCAAATTAATGACCCTTAGTCTTATATTATTTTAATAACCTAATATATAAATAACCTTATAAGTAATATATTTATAATGAAATAATTTATATTATTAAAATCTTAATTAAATAATAAATTTAATAATATTTTTATTTATTTTATAACTATTTTATTAAACGAGTTATATAATAATATATTAAAAAACTTA
>NPFG01000514.1:0-25180 GCA_002288965.1 Xylaria sp. MSU_SB201401
TATTTATTAATTAATTTATTTTTTTTATTTTTTTATAATTTCTTTAAATAAAAATAAGCTTTTATAATACTTACCTTTTTATTTTTAGTCTATTTTATCTACTTATTTATTAGTGGTTTACTAATTAGGTATATAGGTATATAGTGGGTCGCGGGGTGGTCGTGATCCGGAGGTTTTGCTTATAAGTTCCCTGAGTATCCGGGCAGTCCGTACACTTATATGCAGCCTCCGAATACCCCACAGTGGCCACGCTAGCTTGTTGCTTGTGCGAGTCTAGCGCGAGGTTAACAGGCAACCTAAAGAAAAAGGGACTAGCACGGTCACAATGGTTCTCCCCCTGTACATCTGGCAAGGACGAGACAATCTGATGGGACACGGTTTACTTTGAAACTTGATAACCATCATTTTTGGTGAACATTGCTTCTCCTCCATAGTGAATTGGATGTTGTACGATCATAGGAGAGTCTTATGTCTTCGAACACGTCAGAGAGGTGTGGCAGTGGCGAGCATAGTTATGGAGAAGTACGGAGTGCTGTGGTATGTAATGCTATGACTTGTGTTTCGAGAATGAGGAACACTTTAAAGTAGTCCTGTAATATTTAAAAGGATGGCCTCTGGCCATAACATAATGTACAGACCGCCTACCGTGTTCCCTTGTGACATTTTATCCGGTATTCTAAACCGTCTATTTGGGACCTTCCACGGTATAAGGGTATTAGTCTGTAAGAAGAAAGAGACCAGCGCGCTCGAAGTAGCGATCTACAACGATCTACATGCACCCTGATAATGGCCTCGTCAGCCCTCAGCCAAGCTGGTCAAGGAAGCTTGGTAGCCTTTCTCAGTGGTCAATCCTTGAGGTCGTTTATTATTGCGGCGAAGCTGATGCAATTCTACCTTGAGCCCATCCTTGAGGTCCCTGCACTAACAGAAACTCGACACTGTCACACTGTCTCCATGATTGATTAGGGGTCTTCTTGTAATAAATGTCATTCTACAAGCCAGAGCAATACAGGTTGAACTAAGCGATTTGCAAGTTGTAATTAAACAGATAGGCGTACGCCAGGGTTAGGTATCGGTGTTCCTGATATATGCCCAAAATGCAAGTGATGTATTGGCTTCACAGGAATATAATCAGAAATGGTTCCTGGAATAATCTATAACGACTCGAAGGTAACGTTACGAATGCCTGGCGCCTACGCTCGAAGAGGTCTCCGCAACATTTATTGTATGCATGGTTTAAACACTCGCGAGTTCTGTATCAAGATCCTAACGCTGATAAAATATTGGTAGAAAGGGTAGGCTGCAAACAGGGCAAGGGATTACTATTTCTGGAGCCCATGTCGTGATAATATGCATTGATATTCAGATGCAATTTCATCAATTACACCCGCCTGTTCATGAGCGATTAGAGAGATAATAAGTGACTACCATTGAGAGGATGAGGGAACTTCAACTCTTTGAACATACTTCAGAAAAGCCTACATTATACTAATTAATATGTACATCTCCGTTTTATCACCCATCAAGATAATGGGGTATACTTTCCTCGCAATGATACAATCATTGAGCCTTGATTCTAAAATAATATTGCGTAGTTCTAGCCGCGATTGCGTGTAGTCGATTGATTCCTTATGCGTACGTCACCCATCGAAGGCGGTCTGCCTTTATCGTCAAAATTACTCCCCTTGGTGTTTCATGTGGAACACGCCTTAAGCGATGCTGTAAAGTGTAGTTTACTCCATACATGGGTAAGGGGTCGAGGCGCCTGGTCATAAAGAGTTGGAAATTCTCCGATTAGAGAACGATCGTCCCCCGGGACAAACCCACCGCCACATACCGATTCCCCATGTCGAGGCTTGGGCTTGTCTTGAGTGTCGGAATGTTTCCGATTAGTGAGACGATCGCCGCCCGGATCTTATCCGCCACATTACGGTCTATCATCTGCCGGCACGGGACTATAGGGCTCTCTCTTTGACTGGAAACATGCGCTTCGGATATCCAGGTCTCGAATTTTTATTGTTGAACCACACCCCAGGCCTAATACGGCAACTCCCAATTAATCGTCCTTGATAATTGCCATGCTGTCTTTAAGTAGAAACCCTAAAAAGAAGTTAGCTTTCAACGATCAGCTTCGCTGAGCCATGCAGTCAGCGAAGCATAGTGACAGAACGTAGAAAATTAGCCCAGCTTGATTTCATACCCGTACTGAGAAGATGAGGGCAGCATGAGCATACAATAGCCTAAGAGAGCAGCTTCCAGCCAGGAAAGGGACGATGTTAACATCAAGCTCGCACAGACAGGTACAACCGCGCCCAAATGATATAATTAGACCAGTGAATGTTTTGACATTTTGACAGAAGCCGCGCAAGCTTTTACGGGATGCCGCTAGTTCAATGGTGGATTAAACCGTTTACCCTAGACAAACGGCCTTTGACCTGCCCTTGCATATGCTATGGGGTCTTGAGTCCTGAGCTCGTAGCACCAATCAGAAATATCCTTTAGTAAGGCAGGATGTGACCACGACTTCATCAGGCGCGGGCCGATCACCCTGGGCATACGCAATGCAGAATATTGGAGCTGTGCGCTTCTACTAGGCCACGCAGAAGATGACGATGTCGGGGATGAATGGCTCCTTACACTCATTAAGCTCCCAGACAATAAACATATAAAATAAACGAAATCCGTCGAGGTTGAGGTGAGAGAAAAGCTGAATCACTCCATCTTCCTCGTCTTCAGCATTTCTAGGTTACACTTCAGCATGTTCTTCACCAAGGCACTCGTTCTAAGCCTGACAGCACTTGCTACTGCTCATCCCGGGCATGAAGAACATGAACGCCGTCAAGCAATTGCTGCTCGTTCAGCAATCTCTGCCAACAAGCGTGCGCTGCAGAAGTGTCAATCCAACCTCAGCAAGCGTGGAATGTACTCTGCTGCCGCTGAGCGCCGCCAGACCCAAGTCACTCGGCTGCGCCAGACTCAAGGCCTTCCCCTGACCAACAGTGCGTATATCTTGCCCCAACCAGGCCACTTGATGATAAAGGTAGAGAATTGGTCTCAGTGAGCATAGTGGACTGATATGATACTACTGCTAGCTCGGGCCAAGAGCAACGTAAAGCGAGACACGGAAGACGTTCTCAACACCGATCATGAGGGCTCTGTGGACGGAACTGCCGCCATCGATGACGAGCTCCTCGTCTTCAACGCCACGCAGTGCACGGTGCTGAACCCAGAGGGTGAGGTTGGGCCGTTCTACGTCTTGGGCGAGTACGTCCGCAGCGACCTGCGTGAGAACGAGCCTGGCATCGACAATTATATTGACGCCCAGTTCATCGACATTGAGACTTGCGAGCCCATTGTGGGTGGCTGGTTCGACATCTGGAACGCCAACGTTACTGGTGTCTACAGCGGCGTCCAATCCAGCGGAAACGGGAACGGCGACGACGCCAGCAACCTGAACAACACGGCTCTGCGTGGTATCCAGCAGACGGACGAGAACGGCGTCGTGCAATTCGTTTCTAAGTTTCCTGGGCACTATTCCGGCCGAACCACCCATCTTCACGTTGTGTTCCACACTGAGGCCACTGAGCAAGCCAACGGAACTCTGACGGGTGGCAACGTTCCACGTAAGTGACATTCTCTTGTCCCTGCATGAAAGACTGATGAGCATGGGCAATACACTAACTCATTTATCAAAAAAAGACATCGGCCAGTTCTTCTGGGACCAGGATCTCATCGATGCTGTTGAGGCTACTTCTCCTTACAACACCAACACGCAGCCTCTTACGACCAACGCTGAGGACCACGTCTTTGGCGAGCAGGAAACAGAGGGCACGACCTCTGACCCCGTGTTCAACTACGTCTACCTCGGCGACGATGTCTCGGATGGTCTCTTCACGTGGATTGTCGTTGGAATTAACGTCTCGGCCTCGTATACCCCCACCTACTCCTTCCAGCTCACCGAGGATGGTGGTGTCGCTACTGGCAACTCTGGCAGTACCCCCGGTGGTGGACCTCCTGCTTAAGGCCTGAAACCAGAACCTGAGCAACACCTTCGTGTTGAAAACAAATTGATTTGTCCTGCCGAAGTAGGAAGTTGGTGATTTTTGTGCTTTTCGTTATTTTCGGTATTTTGTGTGCTTTTTGTGCTGTGTGACCTGGAGGATCGAAGGTGCGATACATAAAAAAGGTTGGATTAGAATAAGTCTCGAGTCCGGTCCTTGACTCAGTCCTTCAATATATCTAGTTTACGCTCATGAAACAAGCGGCGCCTTGACGGCTACCCTACTTATCTTCTCTTAGCAGCTTACCAGTGATTTCAAGGCTGTCGTTGAACTGGAGACCAACAACAATGAATTATACAAGGCGAAGCTAACCCAAAGCAGCCACTGATGGGAAAGGGGAGCTGCAGAACGATTGTGGTCAAGGAGAAAAGGACCTAATCAACGGTGGATCGTATCACCAATGAAACATGGCAAGCAATTATCTTATGGTTTGGGACATCTGCACAATACATACTATTAGGTCAGCTGTTGTCCGCCGTATAAAATGAAGCTGACCTGGTTGGCAAAGTGGTCTTTTCTTTCACACGAACGTGGCGATGTCCTCTTTCATACAAATAACCAATTAGCATATCACAATATGGCCACCTTTGAGTATTAAATAAGTGTAATAAGTCTTCAGTTTTGTAGTTTAGTTTGTGACTCTTAACTGCGAGGCTCTAGGGATTTTATTCGAGATCTAAATTAAGCCTGCGTCGGGATTTAGAACCAGGAACCTAATAACTATTGCCAAGCGCCTATGATCAACGGACAGACGTTATCACATATCGTTGATTCAGGGCTTACACGAGACAAACTGCAGGCGAAGGTTTCTAGTGTGAGCCATATATCATCATACGCGAGGTTTCCAGCCATTACCTACTCTAATATCATGTCGGCTTGCGTAGAAGTTGTAAAACATGTTCAAGTTGGTATCTAGAATGGCAGGTTAAATTGGCTGAAAATAAAGTATCTACAATCAAATCACTTGGCCAACTGATGAGATCCCCTGGGAAGCGATGTTTTGCACAGAATATTTGACATAGCTAACTATCGCTAGGCCTAGCATCGAAAATTTTAGACTAGTAACAAGCCCAAACAACTCCTATACGGTAACCTTGGTATGCGATCCGGAACGCCGCCCAACATATCAAAAACACAATCTTTGCATGATAGTACATAACGAGATTATTAGTCCGTCTAAGAAGACTTCTCCTTCTTGGACTTCTTTTTACTCTTCTTCTCGCCATCATCATCGTGTTTTCGCTTCTTGTTCGACGAGGCTTCGGCTTCAGCGGCTGCGGCGGCTTTGGCTTCTTCTTTCTTCATCTTCTTGATATCCTTTTTGCTGATGACCTGCGGGGATCCATCAGAGCCGAGCTTAACATCGCCACGCTCAAACTTCCGCTTGAACTTCTTAACCGAAATACCAGCCTCTTCCGCCAAGCGAGCGTAGTCTGCTTCGGAAAGTTTGGCAGGGGTAGCGGGTGTGTTAGGAGCTGTTGCTTCACCCGCGGTAGCCTTTTTCTTGTCTTGCCCCTTCTTAGCCTGCCGCTTCGCTTCTCGTGCTGTTTTGCGTTCTTCCTTCTCCTTCTTGGCCTTGCGCTTTGCTGCTCGTGTGTTAGCCAATGTAAGATTTATTAGATGCATCTCCTTCTTTCGCGCTTTCTTGGCTTCCCGAGTCGCACCAATAATGGAAGAGCGCCACTGTTCCCCTGGGGGCGAAGGGATAGACTCGGTAGCGTCTGAAGCGGTAGAGATGGTTGGGGATCGAGGGGGGAGGGGTGTGGTGACTTTACCATTTTCCGTGCCGTTCATTTCGGCATCTGAATCGCCCTCATCTTCATCCTCGTCCTCTTCTTCACTATCATCATCTGCCATTGGCGTGTCTTCGACTTCCTGTATTAAGGGCTTGGAGGGTGTGCTCTTTGAAACAGGGGCAGGCGCATCGGCATCGGCATTATAGTTTCGCTTCGGCTTGATTTCGAACTTAGAAGGACCAACACCATTAGGTGCAATTTGAGCGCCTTTAGACAGAATAGGCTTGCCTTCCAATTTACGGAGCTTGTCCTCAAGGTTGGCACGTAGTCTAATACCCATGTCGGCTCGCTCATCATCGTCTATCGCGATATCAGCTCCGTCAACACCCTCATTGCTGAGTTCTGATAGCGCATCTACACGAAGACATAGAGCAGCCTTAGCAGAGAGCATACGGGCAATCTTGCCCTTGTTGCGGCCAGTAGCTTGTCCCACGAGCGACGAATGATAGATCAGACCATACTTGGGTGTATCGTGCTTTGTCTTGAGGGCACGGAAAAGAGCCTTCTCAGCACCGAGAATCTGAATCGTACTACCGGGACTCTTAGCTAGTCTCATCAGAGAGCCAGTGTGAGCAATGAGACGAGCGCCAACAAGCTCACCGAGGATTTCGGTGGTGTTGGGAGCGAGAGCCTTCATGCGCGATGACAAGTACTGAGAGAGCTGTTGTCGGTATTCTGTAAAGCTGATCACTTGTTCTGCAAGGAGCTTGATGTTCTCCAAGTCGATTTCACCAATTTCTGTTCCCATAGAAACCTCGGCTGCCGCCTTGATACGGGCCTCCAAGTCTTCGGGAAGGATTTCCGAGAGGTCTGTGTTGACAGCATTCTCTCGCATGCCCATCTGCATAATTACGCGGGCATACGCCAAGTTGTCGTTGAGGATTCTGTCCATTTCGGGAAAATGCCAACCATACCACTCCTTGACTCTCATGGCGTAGTTGTTCAATTCTTTATCCAGATCGTCGAGAAGCTTAATAGCCTGCACAATCATGACATCGACTTTGTCAGGAGAAAACTTGAGCTTGTGGCGGGAGATCGAGTGAGAAAGAGCCAAGGCCATGTTGCCAAGGTATTCGGGATCGAGTTCCGGGAACAACTCGGGGAGATATGTTTTGACAGCTCGAAAGAGTTCGTTGGTAGAGGAGTCCGAGATAGGAGAGATTTGGAGCTCGGGGAGAACGTTAATAGCGGCACCCAACTTAGGATCGGCTACGGCGAGCGACGCTTTTCTCTCTTCCTTGATATCATCAAGGAGCTGTTGTAGCAAAGGCGTGACTTTTCCTTCGGTTAATGAGCTGTATTCGCCGAGTGCCTGAGCGGAGTCCTCGAACTTGACCATCTTCTTAAGCGACAGCCTAGCCAGCAGCACATCAGTTCCTGTTCTACTACAAGTATGAAGTAGAACAACAATGGCAAAACTCACATGGAATTGATGGCCTCGGCGCTGGAGAGTTGCTGGGCAATATCATCGCGGGACAAGAGCTTCTTGTCCTTGGCCTTGAAGAGACCATAGCTATCAAACACGTTAGCAGGTGTCGCGACGCAAGCAGCTCTAGGGGAGCTCACCCCGCAGGCGTTTCGGCAAGAACGAAGAGAGGCATGGCTGCAGGATGTCGTCAATGATGGTGCTTGTCCCTGCGCAGCGTCTCTTGTCGGGGGGAAAGAGTGGCGGATCGTGAATTGGAGATGTTGCGACCAGGAAACAGCTTGGACGAAAAGCTTCCTACAGGCCGACTCGCTTTTTTTGCTTTAGGGAAAGAAAATTTCAAGCTTCGATAGAGGCTAGTAAAGTTAGATAAGAGTGGGGCGCATCCAGTGTGGCTGATGCTCTCCTATGGACTGTCTGCTCTCTATCTTGAGAGCCTAGACCCCGATAGGCAAGGCGTGCCTTGTGTCTCCAGCTGGGTCCCTACAGCGCACTATAGCAGGTACAGGTACATTGTAGCGGGCACCAGCTTGTGGCATGTGCTCTCTCCAATGGCTCTCGAATGCCCCAGGCGGTCCTAAAGGCAAAGCTCCACTGCCAACATGCCTGCTAACCTATCATACCTCTAAATCGATTGCTGGTGTTGACGCAGCAGGCACCCAGTCCAGATTACAAGCATCGAGATATCTGCATTGAATACTACCTTCACCATTCATATTTCTATCTACAAAGATGGAGGGGCTGTTCTTCAATGTGAACAACGGGTAAGACCAGCCATCACCCTGCCAAGGTCCCCATGATTACGCCGATACTTACTATCGTGAACAGCTACATCGAGGGTATTGTTCGAGGCTATCGAAACGGCCTTCTCACTGGGGCCAATTACTCCAACTTGACACAATGCGAGACCATCGATGGTCAGTCTCCTCCCACTTTCCTGGCTTTACGCATAATGATTCCTAACGTGAACAGACCTTAAGCTCCAGCTAGGTCCAGCTTATGGCGATTTCCTCGCCTCCCTACCGCCGAACCCGTCGACTTCAAGTCTTGCTGCCAAAACGACCGACAAATTAGTTTCCGAGTTTAGATATGTTCGGGCGAACGCTGTAGGGTCGCTGGCGCAGTTTCTCGATTACCTGACGTACGGTTATATGATCGACAACGTTGCGCTGCTCATTACTGGCACGCTACACGAGCGAGACACCCGTGAGCTGTTGGAGAGATGCCACCCCTTGGGCTGGTTCGAGACCATGCCGGTCCTCTGCGTTGCCACCAACATCGAAGAGCTCTACAACAGTGTTCTTATTGAGACACCCCTTGCCCCTTACTTCAAGGGTAGCCTGAGCCACCAGGATCTAGACGAGTTGAACATCGAGATTGTGAGAAACACCTTGTACAAGAACTACCTCGAGGACTTCCACAACTTCGTCAACACACACCCAGATATGACTGGCACTCCTACTGCTGAAGTTATGAGCGAAATCCTGGAATTTGAAGCCGATAGACGAGCCATCAATATCACACTCAACTCCTTTGGTACGGAGCTCAGCAAGGCGGACCGTAAAAAGCTATACCCAAGCTTCGGACGGTTATACCCAGAAGGCACCTTGATGCTCTCAAGGGCTGATGACTTCGAGGGTGTGCGACTCGCAGTGGATGGTGTATCCGACTTCAAGAACTTTTTCGATGCTGCGGGCCTTGGTGGTGGTCCTTCGGGCCCCGGCAACATGGCCGGCGGCTCTGGCGGCAATGGAAGGAGTCTTGAGGACATGTTCTACCAGAAGGAGATGGAAATCTCGAAGAACGCTTTCACAAGGCAGTTCACCTACGCCATCGTATATGCGTGGGTGAAACTGAGAGAACAGGTGAGTCGAGTAATCCATACTCTCCCAACCTCCCAAAGCTGACTGTCTCTCTAGGAAATCCGTAATATCACGTGGATCGCTGAGTGCATAGCACAGAACCAGAAAGAGAGGATCGGCAACTACATCAGCGTGTTTTAATGGAAACGGAGGGATCTTGATAAACTTTCATTTGCTTTTTATGATGCTGCTCTTTTCTGTCGCTGCTGTAGTACTAATGCGAGAGGATACCATATGAATGAACTGAAAGTGTGTAGGTGAAATCGAAAAACAAGCACAGCATCCTCTCAGAGGGGTGCTAAACATACGCTCGTAAAAGACACCGTTGTGGACGTGTGGCGAGGGTCGTCTCAAGCTCTGGTGCCGTTGTATATTACACAGTTAGATGGCATTATAGTTACATGCTTCTTCAAATCATATATCATACACTCGGTCTTTTGTTGTATTTACAATGTGATCTGGCCCTTGTAAGTCGCTTCAGTCAGACCGAGCGTCTCAACCATGTGCTGCCACCGGGCGCTGCCTCTCTCCTTCCTCTCCATATACGCCATGAGTTTCTGGCGCTTGTGGACCATGAGCCGAAGGTCTCGCTTTCCGACCTTATCCTTGTATCCTCTACCCTTCTCTAATTCGTTTGCCAAGGCCCGGATCTTCGCCGTCAGAATTGCTATTTGCACTTCACTGCTACCGGTATCCGGTCCTCCACGAACTGGTCGCTCTTCTTCCTTCTGGCCCCGAGAAAGTGGTTTAGGTGGGAGAGTTAGGTCGGTCTCGTGCCGGCCGAAGGTCTCAATACATCTCCGGATGTTCGCGTGTCGCCGATCTTTGGAAGAGCCCTTTTCTAAGTCTACGATACGCCGTAGAGCCTCGACCGCCCTCGCATGCTGGGCCTCATGTTTTTCCTTTCTCTCTTCCCACGCCTCAGGACTTGAGAGCGTGTATTCCGACTCCATAGGCTTTGTCAAGACATAGGCATTCTCTATTGCTGCGTCGAACTCGCTCTTATGAATCAGGTTGTTGAGGATATGCGGCGATGTGGGAAGGGGGTGCGGTTCTTGTATGGGGTTTCCATCCTCGTCGACGAGGGGTTTGGAGAGCGGCGCCTGTCCGGCAGAGTCGAAGGACTCAATGAAAGGGGTTGTGACACCGCGGACGGGATCACCCTTTTGCTGTTCTCTGGCTTCTTCGATTTCTCGGCGGCGTTCCAAGTGCGCATTCTTGCGCTGCTGCATCTGAGCCCATCGGTAGGGATCCTGCTTGGCCAGCCGTCTCTTCTCCTTTTGCGACAATGACGCTGTCTGGGTTATTGGCAGGAAAGCAGGCGTCTGCGGCTTAACCGCAGGACGAAGACATACTGTTACGTCTCAATTAATCTTCGAGTGAGAAAGCCTCGACTTCTTTGCGACTCACATGAGAAGGCATTTAGGCGTTGTACGCCGGGTATTCTGGGTGGCATGGCGTATATGGCTCGATGATCACCCACCTGCAATTCATCGACCCCAATGTCTTGCAAGCAGTATCTCAACTTTTTTTTTAGCAGCGGGAGGAACCAGCAGCGACCAGCTGGCCCGCAGTAGACTGATTGATTGACTTGGGGTCCCACTGTAACGAGAAGAACCCCGAAGACTCAATCGCTTAGGCTAGCGAGCAGTTACCTTAAGTGGCTTTGGTGGGTCACTCCGTCGGGAAAACTGTGGCCCGATCTCCGGGATAAAGTATCTAGGTACCTTCTACAGTAATTGCCACTAAAGGGTCTCGTGTAGGTGGAGAGACCTGTACGCCTATATAGGGGTCTCGCTTTACCCCGCTAAAGTGTGACTTCGCTTACCCTAGGCCGGCCGGGTCAAGCCCACCAGAATTCAAGCCCCAAAATTATTGGGATTTTGTGCAGGCATCGCGAACTTTTTCCTTCCTTTGCACATCACCAAGTTCGCGCTCAACGCAAAGCAATCCGCCTCACTCTCCCTTCTCCCACGCGCAACGATATCTCAAGATGGCGCCCGCGAACCTTCCCGCCTGCATGCAGGCCACCTCTCAGGACATTGAGACCCTCCTGGCTGCCCAGAGCCACCTCGGTTCCAAGAACTTGCAAGTTCACATGGAGCCTTACCTCTGGAAGACTCGTGCGGATGGTGTCAACGTCATCAACATTGGCAAGACCTGGTAATTAAATTCGCTCCTTCTCGCGATTCTATGCGCAGTGTCTCTATGCGCAATTGGCATGTCTCTCTAACCTCGATTTTTGCGGAATTGCAGGGAGAAGATTGTCCTCGCAGCCCGTATCATCGCCGCTGTCGACAACCCCGCCGACATTTGCGTTATCTCCGCTCGTCCCTACGGTCAGCGTGCCGTCCTCAAGTTCGCTGCTCACACCGGCGCTGTTGCCATTGCTGGTCGTTTCACCCCCGGTTCCTTCACCAACTACATCACCCGATCTTTCAAGGAGCCCCGTCTGATTGTCGTCACCGACCCCCGCACCGACGCCCAGGCCATCAAGGAGGCTTCCTACGTCAACATCCCCGTCATTGCCCTCTGCGACACTGACTCTCCCACCGAGTACGTCGACGTCGCCATTCCTACCAATAACAAGGGTCGCCACGCCATTGGCTGCGTCTGGTGGATGCTCGCCCGTGAGGTCCTCCGTATCCGTGGCACCATCGCCAGCCGTGAGGTTCCTTGGGACGTCATGGTCGATCTCTACTTCTGTATGTTTACATCCCAACTTGTATTTGTTTTGAGGATTCCACCCAGCTAACAAACATTAGACCGCGACCCTGAGGCCGAGGCTGAGGAGAAGGTCGAGGAGGAGAAGCTTCCCGGCACCGAGGAGGTTGGCCCTGCCGCCATCGAGGCTGGTACCTTCGCCGCTGGTGGCGACTGGGAGGCCGCTCCTGCTGGCTTCTCTGCTGCGCAGGGTGGCTGGGACGGTGCTACCGATGAGTGGGCTGGCGCTGTTGCTGCTGGTAAAACCCCTGCTCCTACCGGCGAATGGGGTGCTACGGAGGCCAAGGAGAGCCAGTGGTAGGCCCCTGGCTCTTCCCCTCCTGAGCAACCTAATGACGACGCTCGTCCTTCTCCGGCTCAGGCGGCATCACGTCGTTCACAACCAAGCGACGAGTGGGGGACATCACAAGAACCGACGGACCAATGGGGCTCGGGTAACAACGACGTTCAACCGAATCTGGACTGGTAATTGCTTATTTGCAAACATGGCGCGAGCCGAAATCACAGTTTAGCCTGGGGTACGGGTCAACTTGAACGTACTAATGAGGGAAAGATACCAAAATTAGTTAAAAAGTCGATTAGAATTGTTGCTTCGTAGGTGACTCTTGTTGGCTTTTTTTTTGTAACTGAGGACGGGGAATGCCCTGTACGGTCAAAGGGATGGACTTAATCGTTATCCCGCCCATGCTCATAGGTAGCAGGAAAAAAAATCAACCATTGTATTTGTGACTTGCCCAAGATTGACGAGAGTGTAATATATAAAATGATCTGGAATTTAACTGAATGTTATAGGTTAACATGGTATCGTGCTATGAGGTAATCTACAAACTTTGGCTGGAGTGTTTCTTCATCATAACAAACATGATGTATTACACAATTATGCACCTCGCCCGGGGGTTACCATCGACATCAGGCTTTTGAACTTCACTTTCTGCCACCACACATTCAAAACCGTCGTCTGCACATTTGCCCATGACCTACACTTTCACACAAGAGACCTCGAAAGCGGAATCATGATCCCAGCCCGCACCCTCCGGTAAATCAGGCAGCACCGCACACTCGACAACGAACTCTACGGGCGCGCAATCCGCAGGAACACTCTCGTCCCCGTACACGTACCTCGCTGTCAGGATGGAGGACTTCTGACCGCCCAGCACGACATCCCTCTCACAGACGGCGTAGACGCCACCTTGGTCAAGAGGGAAGAGAATGGGCTCGCCGGGACGCAGGAAGAGTTCGGTGCCGCTGCTCACGGCGGCGCCGATGGGGTGCTCGGCTGGGTAGAGGACGTCATACTCTGTCGGCCCCGCGACGGTCAGGCTTAGCGGGTAGACGGAGGGGATGTCGAAGGTTATCGTGGTGTGGTAGGCTGTGCCGTTTAGGTAGAATGGGGATGTTGGAGCGCTAGTTGCTAGGGTTGAGATGGAGATTCCTGTGCCGACGCGCAGGGTCGAGAGATATTGGTCTTGGATCTATGGGGTTAGGTCCTGCGCGGCGTCTGTTACGTTTACACGGAGGTTGAAGCCCTTTGATGACCTTGTTGTCGTTATTGTTCGGGTTGTTTGGAGGACTGTTGTTGTGAAGAGGGTTGTGAGCTGCATCTTTAGGGTTTGATGACTTTCCGGATGGAAGGGTAGAAGGGGGTGTATTGTTGATGGGCTACAGGGGAGAGAGAGAGAGAGAGATATCGGTGAGTATCAAGTTATGATGGTCTGTGATGCAGTTCTACCTGTGAAGTTCAACACCAGCTGGGATGAGCCCATTATTCTTTATATGCTTGAACTCATTCCTCCTCCTCGTCTACTCCGTACATCATATTGGTATATAACCCGGAGCAGGATCGGCATTTCCTTCATTCATCAGTTCAATCTAAGCCCACATTCCGCGTACAATATCTCCAGTTCACGCCACGCAACGAGCGACAATCGCATGGTATAGGCTTATTTGGTAATATCGTGCTCCTCGTGTGACGGCGAGCCAAGGGCCGAAAATGGCTTTCTGCGGAGCCGGAGGCCAAGACTCGGACCGCGACAAATACGAAGCTTTACCTTCCGGGGGGGGCAGGGCAGGGGTAAAAATGCTAGTAAAGAAAAACAAGGAATATCACCATACACTTCGTTCTAGGCTCATCATTTAACGGGACACTCGTGCACGCTAGCGGCATGTTGTCGATGTGTGTATGTGTGTGTGTGTGTGTAGTTGCAATAAGCTGTGCCCGCTGCCAAAGCACCTCTGGGATTACCAACACGTTACTCGGAGCTTGCGATACCACTCCTTACCTCCCAGGACTGACAGAGTCGGTCGGTATAAATGACTCGACTTGTGCCCATCTTAGGTCGGCTTTTAATCATTTAATAGACATGCATGCTCTACCCACCCGTATCCATGTTTCGGTGTCGTTTAACTTGGCGATCAGCATCACCCGATCTCTGTTTCTTATCACTTGCGCTGGTTATCGTGAAGAGGTACGTAATTACGAAGCCGAGTTCTGGTGTAACGCTTACAGTGGCGACTGTGACCCGGCAAAAGCAAACAGACGTAACCATATCCCGACCTCAAGACCCCGCTTGTATAGCCAATATATAGAATCAGTATATATAGTAGGTATTTTTCAGTTCGAGATAGAATCCAGGGTCCAATATACACATCTCGGGTTCCAATCGCTAGCTCAGGTATCGCTTTATCAATCCTCCATCCATTCCATCCCAATCTCCCCCCCCCCCTAGCTTCCTCCTCACTCTTTGTGTCTCCTAGTCTTCGTTAAGCAAAAAATAAAATAAAAATAGGCGATGTGTTTCTAGGTCTCCCTCAACTTGTACCGCAAGTACATGTTCTTCTCAGGCTTCTTGGCCGAGTGATTGTTGCGGTCCATGATCAGCGCCGACGGTAACGGGACGATTCTGTTGCCGTCTTTGTCGGAGAACTCGAAGTCGAACATGCCGACCCAGTACGCCGTGATGAGGGCCATTTCCAGCTTGGCGAATCTCATGCCCACTGATAAGTACAGGCAGTCAGTATACGCAATCCGCTGTAAGAGGGGATCTCATTTTATAACAGCCGTCGATTTGTTTTTGGTGCAAGGGTCAACAAAGAAGGAAATCGATGGGGATGGTATAAGCGAGACACCCCGGACGGTGAGCAAGCTAAATGGTGATTGGTAATGTACTTACGGCAAGGATGACGTCCCGAGCCCCAGCCCATATACGCATGGGGAACCTTCTTGTCCTCGGCGTTCTCCTCGAAGTACCGCGAGGGGTTCCACTTCATCTTTTCCGTGTACCAGTCGCCGAACAGACTGTCTTCGACCAGGAAGATGGCGTAGGCGCCGTTGGGAACGACCTCTCCAGACTCGCCGATAGGGATGTCGCGACCAGACATGTTCTTCCGGAACGTGGCGCCGGGGAGGCAGAAGCGGATGGTTTCGCGCAACGCCAGATCGATGAGCGGGAATTCGCTCTCCCACTCTTCAATTGTCAGCGTGCCGAGCACGTCGGCGCATGACTGCGATGGGCTCGTGCGGTGCTTCGCCACGACGCCGTCGACTTCCTCGCGCAATCTAGCCATCCATTCCGGGTTCTGCGTTAGGAATATCTGCAGGTAGCCAGCGTTGATGCCACTGTTGAGCTGACCAGCGAACAGGGCGCCGATTTCGAACTGGGAGAGTTGTTAGCTTTGCGCCGTATTGCTGTGTCGTTCGCCGAACGACAATGATGACCACGGTTGGTAGTATGTCTAGAGAAGGGAGGGAATTTAGAAACGTACCCCGACAATACTCTTAAGACTAAGGTCACGATCGATGAGGAACTGCAAGGCATCATTGCCCTTAACACCCGTCTTCTTGCGCTTCTCGATAATGTCACGGAAGACAAAGGCGAGCTTGGCACCGTAGTACAACCGCATGTAATGGTTCAACGTGGGCAGCCAGGGAAAGATGACCTTGGCGAACGAGTCGGACTTCTCGAACCAATCAAAGATGGAGAGCGTGTGCTTCAGCAGCTTCGGGTTCTCGGCGATGTCGTTGGCGCCGACCGTTCTCATCGTCAGCTGGTACACGATCTCATAGAAGCTCTCGAACGGGTCGGTCACCCGCCAATCCGGATCGGCCTTGGAGGGCTCCGCGGCTGCCAGCGCCTCACACGCGGCGCGCGTGTCGCCGGTCAAGAAATCGAGGTTCTTGACAAAGTTCTCTTTCTTCATCAGAGGGACAAGGGCCTTTGTGAATTCCTGTGAGAAACCATCCTGGTTCTCGCTGGGTGCTTGCGGCTGTCCGGTTAAAAGCTCCGCAAAGCTGAATGTTTGAAAGGTGTGTTAGCGCTTATTATCATGGAGGCAGCCCAGCTGCTCGCCGCTCGACACGGCGAGGGATTTGAGCGACACGCAAAGGGATGTGACGTACGCCTGGGGAAAGTTAAGGTCTTTACTTTCGAAAAATAACTTTCTGCCTTCTGGACCCGACATTCCGATCAACTGCTTCTTGCCGACGTAGAAGCTGAAGTTGCCCGTCTTCGAGTCCCGCAGCGCATCTTTCACGAAGTCAGCACGGCGGCCATAATAGAAATCCAACGCCCCTACGATAGGCCAGTCATTCTTTTTGTACCATTTCGGGGCGTTGGGAGGAAGGGCTGGCCGGCGAAAGACTCGGATGAGAAAGGCCACTGCTGATGTTAGTACCAGAACCCATATGGTTGCCGGCCACTCCTGAGGTTGTATTGAGCTTGGTAAAGTGACGCCCATCTTGACCCGTTCGCTATCTTGTCACCCTCGAGTGATTGCGCGTGGCTTCAGGGGAAAACACGGTCGGAATGGCCTACCCGCCTGCTAGCTGGAGGCAACACGCAGCAGAAGGTTTTAATCAAATGAGATAGTGGCTATTGATTGACAGATACTTATGCGATATTAGTAGCGTCTTTGAATAGTAGCATCAGCCATAACACAGCCACCGAGTGGATCAATAGTACATGGCTTGATGAGATGCTCTAAGAAGAAGCAGCGCGATATGGCTTTAAATAAGTCGTCGGATCTCTAACCGAGCTTAGTCGACGGGGGTTTGTGTATATCTTAGACCTGCGAGCGTAAAACGAGCGAGCTTACGATGCATACTATAGTTACCTAAGCTCGCCACGGATGGGAGAAACAGAGCTCGGCAATCCAAGATCCGGGTACGCTATCTCCTTCGCACGCTTAGTTTAAAGAGGGAGGTAAACGAGGTTGGGGTTGTGATCCACATTTTTGCTAGAAGAACTCCCTCAAGCAAAGAAGACTCGTTAAGCCGCAACGTGTGTCTTGGAAGGATGGCCTAGTTCGTGGCGATACCCATTGATCATGATAGGTATTACTTCACATTACCCCGCAACAGAGTGAGACACATGCTATGCCGTTTGAATGTCTGTTTAGTACGGGTCTTATACCTTAGACCTAGTAATAGACTGATTCGTATGACATGGTACGTTATCATGCGAAGTACCTAGTCGTAGCTCTCCTCTCAGCATCATCTCTTCTATAAAACACACACCGGGCGTTATCACTAGGAAGCTTTGGAGATGTGGATGGTTACAATGGCGTCACGAGACAGAGGCCATGTTGCTAACCCCCAAGTGTGCCTCCTGACAATGCAGTATGCGTGTAGGAAACATTCGACTGAACTCGACGAGCTACAAACAAACCACCATGACCTACGGTTCCGGATGAGCCAATCGCCGGTTTAGCGAGAACATGCAGAACCTTCGGAGTGTATCTTAGCGCAGACAGAATTGTTTTGATCATAATCGCTCGGTTAGAACGTCGACGCCCGTAGGGTCCTCGATTTCCGCTCGTGGCATGGCTTTCCTCACCACCCTGCGCTATGCCACATACCGAATACGGTTGAGGATGAGCTCGGCAGTGCATGCTTACACCCTAGCTAGTTTCATTCGTTACCCGTCAGCCCATAACGCGCGGGGGCCTATCTAAGCGAGATCGCCAGCTTTGCTTGCGGCGTGCATTTAAAGGACAGAAAAACGTATCTACACACCTTCGGTTAGAATATGCTACCACCATATCCATGCTAGTCGTTTCTACATACTTTACTTACTAGGTATTGTCTAACATGCGAACGTAGTATCTCTTCTTGCTAGAATACTTACACAAGATTGTAAATGATACTTGTAAATGATATCTACCACGCTAGAGCGTGAAGGACTATAAGTTGCTCTGACAAGCAGAGACAGAAAGACAAATCTTTAGTTCTCGTGTTCGTATAAGTTCCTACATAGCAGGTATGTAGGTAGTTAACACTTATAAGCACTGCAATCCACTGTACAAGGCCGTATGTACAGTAGTTTAACGATTTCAAATACGCTAACCACCCCCAAGTTTCTAAGCGATTGGTGCGCGGGTAAACAGACCTACTCTAGTTAAGGCGCTAAGCTCCCCTGTCTTGGGATCTGCATTCATCACACAGACACTGGAGCTGAACCGAACTGACCGAACTGGCCTCACTTCGGTCGTGTGTATGCTCGTTTGTACACGTAATCGCTTAGAAACATGCATTTACGTACCTATCATTTGCTTCGAAATGGGTAGTGGTAGACGGGTAGGTAGACACGTGAATATTTGTTGTTGCACCTAAATACAAAACTAGCCTCGCAGTACTTTTGCGACCAAGTCCAAACAGGCTTTATGCGCCTCGCTGCTCAAACTTCAGGCGGCCAATACTGCATCTCTGAGCTATCCGTCCAGCTCTATGCTCCTAACTCCCCTTCCAATGCATTGTCCCAGTACCAAGGTGGACAAAAGAAACTTGGCCGTATAGTACTAGGCGCAATGAATGAACAGCACCTCCTTCACTTCCTGATGCCATGTCGGCTAGTAGATGCCAAATGCTCCAGGAACGTGAATAGTAGACAAAGAAAATAGCGACTACAGAATATATGCGAAGGAGGCTTTCCCTCATAGGTTTTCAGATGCTAAGTGCTTGGCGCAACAACCGAAAAAAAAGAAAAAAAAAAAAAGGAACAGTATCCTCTGTCATGTTTCTCGTGGTATCATGGGGTATCAAAATCATCATGAGCGAGCCTACTTATAAAGCGACTGAGTATCTTCTGCCAACGCGAGACGCCGTCTAGAATGAAATGGTGGTGGTGGTGAAGATAGTATGCGAATGTCAAGAGACTCAATCATCAGTACATGCATATAATACAACTCGAACCCTTATGGGTAATCTCGTCATCGTTTCTGGTGTAATCTTTCCGCCGTTTTCGACCGTTGCCGTGGTGCGTGTTTACTACTCCAGATCTTCGGATCTCTTTCGGATCTCCTCGTCCGTCAACGCACCCATCCAAAGGCAACGCTCAGTTATACCCTCGATCGGCTGGAACTGATAGTAAGTGCTCGCTTCCAGTAATCGAAGTAGGGTCTTGACAATAGATGCGGCGATTCGGCACCGCTCAAAATTAACAAGTGGCGGAGTAGTCGGTGAACTCGCGATTTCGGACGGTCGCTGGCTGTTCATAAGCAGATCATGGGTATAAATTCCGATGAAAGGGATGCAGCCAGTATCAGCTGCATTACCACCGCCTTCCATCTCTGCCCGAAGGTTGTAGAAGTTCTTCGTCGGCAAGATAAGTGTTTCGAGCTCGCTCATAGTTTTCATGTCGGTCGAGGGTACCAAGGCCCATGTTTTCGAGAGCCGCGAAACCTCATTTGAGGTGAGAGCAATCGTGATTTGACTCATAGTTGCGAAATTGCGGTATTTCCTACAGTGAGCGGCAATATGGAGGAGCTTGATGATGCATCGAGCTCGTTCCTCCAACACTTCTGTCAACACAACCTCCGAAATAGCCCACTTGACCATGATGTTGAATCGCGCAATTACCACCTCTACACCACACGCATCAGTATTACGGAGGAAGTCAACCCAGGATCGCGGGTCATTGCGCGAATCTTTCCACTTCATCTCGATGAGCTCTTTCCAGCCGACTTCGTTAAGCGCATCCTTTTCAATTAAGGTAAACTGCTGTGCAAGAATCTCTGAGTCAAACGCGAGAATAAAGGGGAGGTGTAAGGGCGGATGCTCAGATGGGCCTAAAGAGTTGGTTGGGTTGCTAGGAACTCGATGTGAGCCGAGTGAGCCTGATGGCGAGCCTAGAGCTTGGTAATACATGGCAGCTGTTGGAGTGGTATCAGGAGTCGGAGGCAGTGGCTTCTGGGACCAGATTTGATGTTCACAAATTTGCGGGGTCCGCTCTATCTCCGGTGACATTTGAAGGGCTTGCACTAGGGTTAACTTGATTGAAGATCTTGTATCGTCTGGGTATGAGTTCGTTTCTGATATTTCGCGTGCGTGTGAGACTACATGTGGCCCATCGACCTGATTTGATGAGAGCGGCCGAGGCATATAACTGCTAGCGTCAATCATTTCGGCGGAAAGCTCAGACGATAGTTCAGAATCGTTGTCACTCTCCATATCCAGGAACGAGCGGTCTTCACTAGGATTAACTATTGGAACACAGTCAATAGCCCTCTCAACACTTTGTGTCCTGTTGATGAATTCAAACGAATGATCTTCGGGGGACAAGGACAGTGTAATCTCTGAGTCATCTCCAGGGGTATCGGGTCCCTCGAGTATGGAATGGTTTGTCCATTCCAGAGTATTTGTCCTACTTTGGCCTTCGTCTGTTAGTCCCCTATCAAGAAGTGGTATTGAATTATAGGTTTCTAGCGAATCTTCTGACAAGAAAGAGCTTATCTCTGAATGACGTGGGATATGATTTTCCACAAAGTCATCCGCAACAGATTCATCGCCAATGGGTGATATATCTGGCACCTCTTCCCCGCCAACATGCAAATGACGATGCTTTTTCTTCTCTTCTCTGTCTTGATCGGCACCTGGTGATAGCGGAGCCTCAGCACTCAAAGCCTGGAGATCTTTTCTTGGGATCTTCAGTGGTTCGATAGACAGCTTGACTGTCTTTCTTTCATATTTTCCTTCTAATTTGAGTAATGCTGATTCAACACCCCCATCGTCATCCACGTCATCCGGGATCTGTGCCAACTTCTGGGCTTCCACTTCAAAGGATGCCCGCATGTTTGGCTTTGACGAATGAGTGCTGAACAGAGATAACGGTTGTTTCGAGGCTTGCTCGGCCATCGCTCCCAAGGAGAAGATTTCGGCACGGCTTGAAGCGTAGCCGTCGCTGGCAACATCTCCACTAGAATTCCGCATGGGACTTCTAATGTAGGAGCTTCTTAACGACTCAGAATACACAGTTAGCGAACCAATGGAGCGTGATCTACGAAGTGGTAAAGAATCGGGCTGAGTAGTATTAGCTGCGCCTCTCAAGTCCCCTCCGGGTTTTCTTCGTAGCATCCTTAAAGGCGGAGGCATAACCTCAGATTTCATTGAGCTTCCTGAATATGTCGTCGCATCAAAACTCTTAGCTCTCGATTGTGCTGCTAAGCTGCCGTGGGTCGAAGTCCAAGGTCGCTGTGAGGTAGAGCCTCGTGATCGGTGACTGCGACTGGATTGTTGCCTCTTGTGCCGATTGTAATAAGCTAGCGGGGGCTTGCTAGGTTGTTGTTCTATGACACTCGCAGGAAGCTTGGTTTCTTGATCCATATTGCGAACAGGTGCCACTTGTTCATTAATGGCACTGGCTTTGCTTATATCGAGGACGGGCAAGGGGTCTACACTTAACGAGGTCTCGTAAACGTGTTGACCAAGGATGTAGGACGACCTCCTAGGAGTGTTTCCACGGATATTATCACTGGGAGGGGTCATAGGTGGCGTCGGGTTTCTTCCCTGTAAATGAATCATACTATCTGCGAACGTTTCGACCGATGGGTTTGATTGAGGCAAAGCCCCAGTCATGACTAGGCGCTCGGGAGGTACGGTACCATCGACAATAACTATGGACTTGCTTCCGGTAGTGATGGCAGCATCGCTTCGTGGGCGAAGCTCTAACGAGGAGTCTAAGTGAGCAACACTGTATTGAACATTTCCAGCACGACTTCTAATCGCTGTGCTTGCAGTCTTCGTATCAGCGGCGTCCTCACGGACAGCCTGATCGAAGTCTTCGGCGATTTGAGCTCCTAGAGTGTCAATTCGATAAGATTGTTGGATACCGTTCGCAGTCGACCGTTGCGGCTGTGGTACCACAGCAGTGCCTGGAAGTCTGTTCGTAGTTGCACCCTTAGGACCAATGGGCGCAATGTCAATGAAGCTACCTTGAGTATGCGATATACCAAGACCCCTGGTGCTGAGGGCTCTTCGGACACTTCCAAGAAGCTTCCGCATACCCTGTCCTGACATTGCCGAAGCAGAAGCCTTCCCTTTTTCAGTGAAGCTTAACTGCGGTTGGAAGAGTGTGGTTTGCCGGCTTGCCCCTTTACTAGACACTATGTCTAGGTCAACAAAAGGCTGACCAGGAGGCATGAGATTCCCACGCACGAGACTACCGGCATAAGGAAGTGTGAGAACAGTTTCGCCATTCTTGTACGAGATCTTCTCTGTGATGGTGCCGTGTTCTCTTAGCGAATCAGTTAAGCTATTATTTCGCCGATGTGAAGTCTGCGGCCGCATACGTTTTCCAGTCAGGGCATGAGGTGTGGAGGCGATGGGATCTGTACTAGTGTAGATCGAGCTGGGATCTACGGGATGTGCTCCAAGAGACATGCTCGCATTCGGATCACCTAGGCGTAGAGCTTTCGTAGGGAATGAACAGGAAACCACATCAAGGCTTGCTGTGCTCATTGGTGTTGCCGGTTGTCGATGAAGGACACTGGCCCCCCTATCAGGAGTAGTAGGCCGTGCCTCACTTCGGGATGAAAAGTCAAATGGAATAGCTTTAGGGGTATCTGGCGGGTATTTTGTTTCTTGTTGGGTCTCCGCGCTAGGTATAGAAACACTATCGATCTGCGCCTGTGATGAATCCGTTTCCCAGAAGCTTGGGGTCAGACTCGGATGACGGTGGCCAGCTATCCCACCTGGCGTGATAGCCACGTCATGCCCGAGGTCCACGTCAAACTCGGGCCCATCCCAGTACTGCGCGCACACACGCCTCCAACATTTCTTTAGCTCACCCACAATCTTGAACGGTACCTTCCGTTTCGTTTGCGAGGTAGGTAAATCATCGGTAAAATCGTTCAGGAGGTCACAAAACGTGACACGAAGATGATAATCTACAACGAAGTCATCTACGAAGTAATTCAGAATCCAATGGCGTATTGCCACGAAAGTTCTTACTTTCACGATCATCCCCGACTCGTCATTTTGGGATAGAGCCCACCGCAGCCGTGCGACTAGTAAATGGAGAAGCTGTGTGGAGTCGATGAATGAGCGGAAGGTAAGAAAGAAATCAGAAATGAGATCATAGTCAAGGAAGCTAGGCGATGTGATCTCGGCTACAAGTCGTGGCGGAGTAGCGGCTATGACAGACTTGCTGGTTTGTGCGTAGCGCACAATCAACCGATCGTCGCACCCGGGCTCGAAAGTGAGAACGTCAAACATCGAGGGTTCAATCACAAGATTCGCAGGCATAAAAGTTGGGCGCGTTTTGGTTATCGTTGGACTGTCACCGGGTGGAGTAAGCCAGGCGGGCAAAGCGTAATGTGACTGGGACGAAAGAGGACTTGCCATTGGCAAGCTACTGGCCGTGCCTGGTTGGGATAGGTAAGTCGTTCTCTCTCTAGGCGATGGTTTGGGGAAAGAGATATGGCTTGATCCGAACTCCTCAGTAGGAGCGTACGATGAGCCTCGTATAAGCGGTGTTCCTCTTAGGGTGAACCTTGGGGTACCCAACTTCCATGACGGGATCGAGACTTGAAGAAAAGGCCCGTTTCCCGGGTCCAAATCCTCGGCCGCCCTTGACTTGGCCTCGTTCCGTGGTTTCGATATCACGACCTTGAAAACGCCTGCACCATTTGCTTCTGATCCAAGCGTCACATCATGTGCGGTTGAGTCAGATACGGCTCGACGATGTCGCGTAGTAGAGGCTCCAAAATCGAAATAGGCAGTCCTTGGTATCCCATTCGGCGAAGGTGAATCCGTCATAGGCGTTGGAGTCCATTGACTACCGCGCAATCCGCCGGCTGCAACATATTGTGCCTCGCGATGAGTAAAAGTATCTAGCCCCGCGGTGCTCGGCGGAGTAATTGGGAATGTGACGGGCGGTTGGGGATATCTATGGTTATCAGGACGAATCGCAGGCCTACATTATGAAATTAGCACGAATTTTATCGCCTGCATGAACCCAAACCCTTCTAGCATGCGACCAAATCTCGCGTCGTAGCGGACTAGCCTATTACAACGCACCTCAAAAATATCTGGCCATTGTTGCCCACATTGGCGACAGTAAAATGCCTTCCCTCTCGACCAACTGTGTTCCCATCAGCCAAGGGGCTCCATCTCTCACTCTCAGCTCTTATTGGCCTTGCTAGCACCCTGCTCTCCCAATCTACGCTGACCCGGCGGAAGCAAGGGCCTAGCACTCGCGGTAGGAGAGTTGTGCACTCCGGGTCGCGGCTTTTCGGCGGCTTGTCCATGCGGAGGCGACCGCTGTATTCCCACATCCTCGCCTGATACCTTCTGCGGCCTCTGATCCCTCGTTACCACGTGTTTCTTTGGGTTCTCACGAAGGCTCAAATTCGACCGTATGGGCAAGGGCGGGTGCAATCCGGGTGGATTGCCCTCCATGATTTCACAAAGCGGCAGAACGAAGCCTGCTAAAAGTATAAAGAGCTGAATGATACATTGAAGGCGCGATTAAATCCCTGTGTGCAATCGAGAAAGCTGTGGGTGACTGGTCAAAAGTGCTGCTATTTTGCAAGATGCGCTGCAGAATCCTGGAAACGGTTGCTGTCGCGATTGGAGGGTCGATGGTATAAGAACGTGCGCGCGCTGCTCTGAAATTCACGGTAAATGAATGACATTCCCTCGGTCGTAGTGCGTGTATGCAAAGGCGATTTCTGGCAATCCCCAGCTGCTTGTCCAACTCAAAGATTATCGCATCATGTGCACCGAGAGTGTGAAACGGTGGTTATGAGGATGGTTGGCGGTGGGAAATGAAGGTCTGCCAGGGTTGGGAGTCTGGGTCTACCTGCGCCTCACATTTTGAGACATTACGTTTCAATCCTCACACATTACACTAAACCCAACATGGCTATAGTCGGGGCTGTATCCATAATCCCACTGTTTTCCCATACAAATTGGGATAATTGCAGACACACCCTAGACAGCGATTATGGAAACAGTCAGACTAATCCACCTTGATACGAAACCACCCCTTCTGCTATTTTGCAAATTACGCGTCGCGTGCCTATTAGGCTTCGAAGCCT
>NPFG01000515.1:0-25157 GCA_002288965.1 Xylaria sp. MSU_SB201401
TTTATTTTTTTTTCTTTTTAACTTTAATACTTTGCAAATAGGTTTAAAAAGAAAACGCAAAGTAGATTATTTTAATATAAAAAAATAGAATCTAGTATAATATGCTTATATTTAAATAGTTGACTTTAGGCCTTAATCGATATTAATAGGGTTTAATATAACTAAAGCGGTATATTTAAAAGTTGAAAATATAAATAGGTATAAGAAAGTAGTATTTACTAAAGTTAATACTACTAAATATACTAGTAATAAAAAGCTAAAAGGGCACTAAATAGGTAAGCCTATATAAAATAAGAAAGTGGTTGACAAAGATAAAAGGCTGTATATATTATAATAAAAGTGTAACTTTATAAATTTATATAGTTTTATATTTAATAGCAACTTTGTTAAAACACTTGCTGATAACTAATATTTCTTTTATTAATAATATAGTAAAGAGCTATACCTAAGATTTATATATATGCCTAATTAGTTATTTATATAAGTATAAGGGAAGCGGCCTGAATATTAATCTTAGAAGTAGGCGGGGTTAAATATAAGTTTAGTAATAATATAGACTGTATAGCTTATAATAGATCAGCTAACTAATATAATTATATAGCTGTCCCTTATAAGTAAATATAACTTTAAATATCTTTATAAAGGTATTTTAATATAGAAATATAATCTAGTTAGATATTTTTCCACTTTTATTGTTTTTTCCTTTATAATTTACTATAATACTGTAAAAAGAACGCTGTTTGCCTTTTAATAATATTAATACTAATTATATAAATTTCTTAAAAGAAAAAGTAATATTGCTTTAAAAAATAGTAAAAGATTTATAGTGTTAAAAATTATAACTATACTTATAAGATATAGTACTTTAAAACTTTTTATAACTTTAAATAAAAAGAAAAGCTATAGATATAGCTGGCTAAAATAAGTAAATATTCTTTTTCCGCTTATATAAGACTATTAGCTGCTTTTTTTAATTATTTCTTTTAATTTCTAGTAAATAGGATAAAAAGAGAGAAACAACCGGTCTTATTGCTTAAAAACAAGCTATTAAGGTCTTTTATATCTTTATACACCTTTTAAGTCTTATTAGCTCTATTGTAATAGGGTTATATGTAAAATTAAAATTAAGTCCTTTAAAAATCCTAAATAACTATTACACATTTGCAAGTTACCTAAAGTAAAAAACAGAAAAGCAGACTTAATTATTAAAATATATAGTACTATTATTTTTAGGCATTTGTTTTATAATTAGATAAATAGGCTTAGTAATAAATTATATTGATAACTATATTAAAGTATATTTTAAAAAATCAAAATACTCTATTTATTATTGTAGATAAATAAGAATAGTATCTAAATAGTCTGCCAAGTTAATAGAAAAGCTTAAAGTCTTTATAAAACATTATAGCCCCGAGCTTTTACTTTTATATAAGTAAGGCAGACTATTTATTATTAAAAGGGGATTAATTTTATAAACAGTTTAAATATTGCCTTTTATAATAAGCTATTAGAATTACTAGAATATATTAAAAATATTATAAAAAAATCACAAGTAAAATAAGCTTTTTTTATAGTAATACAATTAAATAGCCAGCTATCTTTTTTTTGATGCTATTTATATTAGCCTTTATAGGTTTTGGATAAGTCCTAGGTTCTTTTTAGGTATATTTAGAGGATAACTAATAAAGTAGTCTTTAATATATTAATAAGGCTCTGGGTATAATATTGTTAAAAGAGGATTATACCTTGTAAGCTAAAGCAGTAGAAAGCTTAGCTAGCTATACTTATAATAAGTAATAGTAATAAGGTATAATGCTAAAAAGTAGTTATAAACTAGATAGTTTTTAATATAAATATATTATAAAAGTCTTTATTTATAAGTTTATTAATAATAATAGTAATAGTAATAATATAGGATAGATAAAGTTTATAGATTAGGAAAATAATATTAGTAAAATAGATATTGTTATTATTAGAGACTTTTTTACTAAGGTATTATAAAGCTAAAAAGGAACTTGTTAGACTACTTTTTTAGTATTTTTATTTTTTTTAAAAAAGTAGTAATAAAAATTAAAATGTTTCTTTTTGCTATCTGTATATATATATCTAGTTTAAATATATATAATTTTTTCTCCTATTTTTAAAGTCTTACTTTTTTATTCTTTTAGTAAAATGTAATATGTAGTATATTATTTATATTTATTTTCCTAATAGGTATAAAAAGAGCGATTTTTTTACTTAAGAATATAGCACCTGATTAGAGTAAAAAGGCGTTTATTTTATACTTTAAGGCTAGAGTTATCTTTTTTATTTTAGGCTTTTTTTATTAGTTAGTAAGGTTATTTAACTTTAAAAATAAATATATTGCTTTGTTTTTTTTTAAGTTGATAATATTATCCTACTCTTTATTAGTATTAAGATAATAGAGCTTGATATTAAGTAGTATTTTATTGGGTTGTTTTAGCTCGATTTTTATTATAGATTCTTTATTAAAAATAGGTTAAGGTGTATATATTATATACTTATTAGAGTTTAATAAAAGGATTAAAAATATAAGCTATTTTTTTTAGCGTGAATATTTAGGAAAATAAAAGTAGATAAAAAAAGGTTGTTCTTTAGATAAAAAAATAAATATCTTTTATTTAGTAGCGTGTTTAGACCTTGCTAAAATAAATAAGCATGGTATATTCCGCTAACCCACTTTAAGGCAGATCACTAGGTAAAGTAAACTAATTTGGGCATAATAATAATTATACTAATAGAATTATACCGATAAAAAATAGCCCGCTGCCAAATATTTAAAAACTAAAACTAGGGGGCATAGGTAATAATCTTTAAAACGCTAATATAGTTAAGCTATAGAATAGTTTTATAATAAGAAAGTAAGCTTTATTTTAAACGTATTAAAATATTAAAGGTATTTTTTTAAGTAAAAACTAACTATAGTTAAAAATTCTTTTTTATATCTAAAAGCTTTTTCCTTTTTTTTTAATATTTTATTATAGCCTGGTTTAGTTGTCTAAACTTCTACTGTGACCATTGTCTATTATAACATTGTTAATAAATGTTATATTATTTTTGTATTAGTCTGCACTGTTTATATTGCCCTGTGGGTGTTTTTAAGTCTCTTTTTTAACATAGTTTTAAATTGTCTTACCTTTAGTATCTCTGTCTATGTTGTTTTATAAGTATTTTTAGGTCTTTTTTTTGATATAGTTTTAAGTTGTTTTGCTTTTAATATCTCTGTCTCTTTAATTTAGCTTTTCCCTATTAATAATAACTTTACTTTTAAATATAGTAAATACTGTGTACTATTGGTTTTAGGTTAATGCGTTTTAGGCTTAAAGGGTTTTTTACTCTTGGGTAACTTTATAAACTATATATAATATTAGCTTAAGGTAAGAAATATAAAAAAATTCTTATAATATATATTATATAGTCTAATAATATTAGGTATATATAGTAAAATAGTATAAAAGCGGATATAAAGTATAAAGCAGGGGTAAAGTGCTAAAAACCTATTAAGCGGAATAGGAAATATATTCTTATTGCTAAAGATAGTAATATATTTATACTTTTTAAAGACTATATTAAGAATATGGATAACTATTAGATCTCTTATTTAAATAATCCTTGAATCCCCTTATAATAATTATTTCTTTTAAAAACTAATAGCATTATAAATATGTGTGTAATATATTTATTAGTATAATCGGCTAGCATTCTTCTATCTTTAAGACTTTATGCGCTATATAGGGTTTTATATAAGCGGAATCTCCCTAGAATAATGGTGTTCCTATTAAGTAACCGAATGGCACTTATATATTAGTTTACAGTTATGTTAACTACTTTTGCACATGTATAATGTCGAATTGCAGAACAGCTATAAGCAATATTATACTTATTAAAGATAACTATATATATATTTATAATTAATCTTATATATAATTATATATAAGTCTAGCTTATAATAAGGATAAACGTTAAGAAATAAGGACTTAGTTTTAAAGCTAACTATTTAGTATTATATCGAATTAATTTTAAAAATTTTACTAAATACTAATATCTGTGTCGATTTGCTAATCTAGATATTTAAATATTTTAATAGTTTTTTAATAAAGGGCTAATCGGCCTGCGTGTTTTTTATATTTTAAACCCACCTTGTTAGCTATTAAGTTACTTTCTTTTTAAATAATAATAATAGAATAGTATATAAGGAAAGCTTAACTATAAAGTGTTATAGTCTTGTATGATGCCATATTGGCTAGCTTTGTTAAGACCTTTATACTTTTATTAGTAATGCTATTTATATAGGCATTATGTTTTAACTTAGACACTAGTTATATTTTATTATTAAATTTACCTAAAATTATATACTATTAGAACCCGGAAAGGTTATTTTAAAATATAGATGGTTTATATTTGCTTATATTATTTATATATAGATAGGCTAAGAAATAAAAGACGTGTTAACTTAAAGTATAGTAATTATAGGAAATTATGTTGAGGCAGCGCTTAAAACTATGGTAATACTTTATTTAAGGCTTTGTTAGATCTTTATTAATGAGGTTATACATGCTAGGTAGGTGACTGTTATATAATTTACCGTTATATTCTTATATTATATTAAAGGCTTAATTAATTACTATTTAATAAGCTATTAGACAAATTGCCTATAAAAGGTGTTTAGGTATCTAGGTACTTAGGTATTTAGGTATTTAGGTACTTGGGTGGCTTGGGTGCTTAGGTGCTTAGGTGCTTAAGTGTTTAAGTGGCTAGGTGGCTTAGGTATCTAGGTGCTTAGGTATTTAGGTACTTAGGTATTTAAGTATTTAGGTATCTAGGTATTACTATAAAGAAATAAATATATAAAAAGCTAAGTATTTTTTATAATTAGTCTAAGTATAGTATACGCAAATAGTAAACACCTAGGTACTTAAATACCTAGGTATCTAAGCGCTTTAGACCCTAAGCCTTTAGATATTTATGCCTTTAAACCTTTAAGTAATTAAGCATACTATGGGGTAAGATGCTATATTCTTTTATTAATAATTCTTAGTTTATATAAGGATATGTTTTTTATAATAACCTTTATATATAAAATTTTTAATATGTATAATAATTAAGATTTTAAGATAAATAGCTATTTAAGTTAGATTTAATTTACTCGATTTCTTTTAAAAATATAGCTATAGTAATTAAATGCGATTACATTTAAAAATAAAGATGTCTATTTCTTAAATAGATAAAACGCGTAATAAATATGCTCTCGGATATTTATATTTATATTAATAAATAATAAATTGTTAACTTATAATTATTTTTATATTCTCTTTTGGTTTTTATTATTTAGGCTCTACTTTATAAGTGCTATATTTAACGCCTTTAAGATTACCGCTGTATATATTATAAACACCTCCTATTATAAAGCAAATAGTTTAAAATCAATGTTGAAATTTTATTATTAAGAGCGTATAATACTTATTAAATAAATTAATTAAAAAGATGTTTTATAATAGATTTATAGGCTATAAAATAGGCTGCCATCGTCTTCTATAGGTATAACTTTATTATTAAAGCCTAAATCATATAGTAGGCCGACTAGCTACTTATCTTTTGCCATTTAGCCTAATTATATTATTATTAAGTCTGCGACTTTTATATATTATTATTAAAAGTTGTAAAATGTTTTATATTAATTATTAATCCTCTTTGCATTATTATAAAATAGATACTATTTAAAGCTACTTAAGTAAGATAAAGGATATAGAAAATATTATTATAAATAGTTTAGTAAAGATAGACTGTGTAACTAAGGTTATCTTAAATAACTAAGTTAGTATTTTGACTTCTATTTATATATAATATTATACTAACAGCTTTGCTAGCTTAAATAACCACCTTAATAGTTAAAGAAGTCTAAAAAAAGTCTCTCTTAATCTAAGCTTTGCCACTTTCCTTAAATAATCCTAATAAAGATAACAAAAGCCGCTTTTATTCTAATAATATCTTAGTATATCTCAATATCTATACTCTTAATAACAATTTTCTTTGTTCCGATTATAGTAAAAAAAATGCTAATATAAAAGCTTATAAGCAATACTATACAACTTGTAAAGCTTTAACCTTTGATATTATTATAAGTAGATAAGCTAATATAGTTATAAACATTCCTTATATGCAAATATTGGCTAAAGATAAGGAATATGTTTATTATCTGAAAATAATAAAATTAGTATTGCATTTTAAAAAGAATTATAAAAACTATGTAATACAAATAGCAGGACAGTTATTTAAAGATACAAGGGTAGAAGCGTCCCAGCAAAAACGCCGGATAACTAATGCTATAATAGAGTTATTATATATGAATATAAGACAGGCCAGGGATAGAGGCAGCAATAGTCTATTACCTAAAAGACACACTAATAATACTAAGATTTCTATATTTAATACTGCTTTTTAAAGCAATTTTAGAAATTATAATAGCATTTCAGGTATACATTTATATATAACTCCTTTTAATAAATCTACTAAATAGTAGTAAATTTAGATTCTTATTCTAATATATCTATTAGCCTACTATTTCTTTTAAAAGAGTTTAATTTTAGAATTAGGCTTAATTAAAATACAAGTTTTTTAGTATAACCTAAGTCCTACCAAATTTTATATAAGATAAAAACTTAAAACGTAATAATAAATATTAGTAATAAAGTTTTATATAGTTTAGTTATAGTTATAAATTTAATTAATAGAGTTTTAGATTAGGGAATTTTAGATATATAATATTTTATTTTTTATATACGCTAGGTTTTTTAGCGTTTAAACATACTACCTGTTAGATATAGTACTTTAAGGCTTAATAAATTTAAACTTTGCTTTAATTTTATTATTATTTAACTTAGCAACCTTTTTCTTAAAAAGTGTTATATTACTAAGTTATACTCTCTTTAACTCCTTATCTTTGCCTTTAACATATACCTAATAATCATTTCTTAGCCTTTAAAAAGTATTTAGCCAATTCAATTATCTATAAGCACACTATCATATATAAGTTTCTAAATATAATATAGGTTATAATAAATCTTATAATCCTCCTTCTGCTATTTTATATAAAACAGCTGCAATTACTTTTTATTCTTATATATATAAAGTATATAAAAAGACTAAATCTCGATATTACTTTACTATTTATTTTCTTTTTATAAAAGCCTTTAAATAAAAAGAATTATATTTTTAAGATAAATTATAGTATATAAACTACTCGTATTTTAGGTTTTTAAAAGAAAAAATAGGCTTAATTAGAAAAGAGAATATTGTTATTATATGTTTTAACTAGGCCCTAATAAGATCGATTAATAGTTAACTTAATAATATTTTATATATTTTAAATAATATTAGATATTAATAGATATAAAAGAATATTAGTTAATCTTATTATAAAGACTGTTCTATGCATAAAATTTGAACCTATTTGGCTTTCTAAAAGGTAGATTTTGATAGTTGATAAACTTGTCGACCTAATACCCTATTAATATATTTTTTATAATATACGCACTAGTTCTCTTTGATAAATTCCTTTACAGCTTTTATAAAGAATAAAATAATAGACTTATCTGCGTTATTTATAGGTAATAAGGTTATTAAAACCATTGTAATTATTTACTATATTCCTTATTAAATAGAAAAGCTTTAACCTTTAAATGATTTTTTCCTTTTTTTAGTTAAAAGGGGTAAATGATAATAATCTAGCCCTATATTAGTCTTTTTACAGATAGCACTTCTCTAATAGGCTTAAAGCAATTACATACTATGGCTATACAGCCATTTTTAGCAGCCTAAATTTCAAGCCTATAAAAGTAAGCTATATTTTCATTAGGCGGTTTAACTAATAGTAAGTGCAAGTAATAAGCCTATTAAAAACCAGTTAAATTCGGTTAGGTATAATATAAAGATAAAGAAAAACTACAAGGGTAGAGAAAGGAATATATAGAATTTTTTATCTGTATATCTAACCTTTAGATAGTTTAATAATACCTACTAATGTTGATTAGTATAAAAAGGTCTAAGTACTATGCGTAACTCTACTTCTTTCTACGCTTAAAAATTGTTATTAAGCGCTTAAATCATTTTATTTTAAGTATTAGACCGCTTATTTAGTATATAGGCGAAGCAGCTTAATATATATATTAAATTAGATTATGCAATTCAGGTTAACACTACTAGGGATTTAGCGCTAACTATGAAATACCTTTATAATTAAAAAAACTATACTTATATTACTAAAAATTATACTAAAAGTAGTATAAATAACTGTAAATTTATATAATACGGGCTTTTCTCTTTTTTTATTAAATGCAAATATATTACCTTAAAAAAGCTGGTACCTATAAGTAAGCTTTTAAAACTCTAAAAAAAGGCTAGATCTTTATTTTATTATTATATCTTACTAAGATTACTACATACTATTAAGTAATAATAAAACGTTTAATAGTATATATTATATAAAAGGATATTGCAAGTATTATATAAAGCTGTAAGCCTAAAAATTATTATATTTTAATTAACTATATTTTATTTCTGGTTGCAATTTAATATAACTAGTTGTAAGTATAATAGGTATAGATTAGTTACAATTGCGTTACATTTTACTCCGCGTGGCCCTACATAACACTAGTATAATTATATAGACTAATACGCGGGGTAGGCAAGTGCCCTACTTTTTCTATTTAAACCTTTAAAATACTTTGTTTTTTATATACTTTTTTCTCTTTTTTTATAAAATAATATCTAATATTAACCTATATTACTGGCAATTGTATTTTTTAAAGCCTGCGCCTTTTTAATAATATATAAATATAGTAATTCTTATAACAGAATAAAATATCACCTAATTACATAATTTTTAACCAGATTATTACAAGTAATATAATGGCTATTACCAAAGTCTAAAAATGCTTTAAAATAAAGCTAATTATTTATTTCTAACACCTTTTTTAAGCCTTATTAGTATAGCTAATATATTTCTAAGTTAATTAAAAAAAGCTTATTATTAAAGCTGGCTTTTAAAATAATACTATAGCTAAAGCCTATTATAAACCACTTTTTTATTTTAACTACTTTAGTAATACGCCTAAAAAATAATAAAGCTTGTATAATAATTAACCTGTTTTAAAGCAAGTTAAAACTAAGACTTTAAAAATAAAAAATAAAAATAAGCATAATACTTGCAACTATTTCATATGCACTACCTATCTAACCTCGAAAATAAAAAGGTTTAAACTACTAGCTCGATATAAAAAACTAGATTATAAGAATATGTTAAAAAAACGCTTTAAACAATTGCCAAAGATTAGACATAAGAACTCTATTTCTTATATTATAAATAATTTATAATTAGAATTATTATATATTTAAAACTTTAATTTTAAAATGCTAAAAAAGGTTAATAATTATAAACTATTATAAATATTATAAAATAAATATAGCATTTATATAAATATAACTTAATTAGGCAGATATATAGTAATAACTAAAATTTTTAACTATACTCTTAATTTCTACTATAAAGCGTTTATATTATTAGAATCTAAAAGCTATAGTCTAATAGCTAGCAGCTAATATTAGTAGTCTAAAACAGTAGATAGATAATTAGTATAAGTAAACCTAGCCTATATAACTCTGGTAAAAACATATAAAATAATAGGATTTATTCCTACCTTATTATTTTATTAGCTAGCTAGGTAATTAGCGATTTCTAAATAGTTAACAAACTGCTAATAATAATATAAGATGCTATTAAAGTATACTATTTACTATATAAGACAGGTAATAGTACTATATTATAATATTTATAAATAATATTATTATAATAAAACTTAATATAGCAAACGGTTTTAATAGTATACTTATTGACTTTATCGACTAGATATTACGCTCGAGAGCAAGGTATATTTTAATAATGTCTTAGTTATACCCTTACTAAGATTAGTAATACTTAAAAATGCAATTTTAAAAAAGATAATTAGGAAAATTGCAAAACAGCTTTTTGCTATACTTTTCTATTTTAAATTAACCTCCCTTCTAATGCTAGTAAACTCCTTAAAAGGTTTAATTTACAAATTAGGTTTTATATTAAAAAAGCTTAAGCTTTAAACTAATCTTTATTATCTTTTTATAATATATAAAATTTTATTAGCCCGGGACTTATAATTAGCAATTATATTTATATTTATAAAAATAATATCTTTAATAAAAGATTTTCAAACTTCTAACTTTTTAAAATCCGTATTCTCTATTAAATAAGATTTCTTTTTTTAGGTTTATAATAGCTATAAATAGGATTTCTACAGTCTTTTATTTTTATCTTATTATACTTATAAAAGTAGTTATTAATAAACTAAAGTATTTATATCTAACTGCAAACGCTTTATATACTTAAGCTTATATTTGAGTTTATATATTTGACTAATCTTTATAGTATAGTTTATATTAGTTATTTATAAACTACTATTTTAACTTTTTATACTAGGAAATATATAAATAATTATAAGACTTGGGCTTTAGTATAAGATAAACTCTAATTCTATTAATATAAAGACGCTTATTATTAGTATTAAAACTTAATTATAGCTTTAGGCAAGTGCCTATAACTAGATTAATAGTAGCGCAGTCTAAACAAAACTAGCTTATATAAGCCTAAGTACTATTAAAGTAATAAAATAGTAGACTAATAATTAACTGTTTGCTGTCCACCTTATCTTTATATAGTATAATCTCAGCTATATTTTCTAGTATTGCAAAAGTATAGAAATAGCTATCTAAAAAACCTAATTTAGGATAAGGCGATAATAGTATAGGGATAATAGGAGATTAGTCTTGCTAGATAGGCTTAGGCAATTTAAATGCCAGCTTATAAATCTTATATAGCATAATATTAAAAAATATACGGCTTAGGTTTCT
The DNA here is from genome assembly GCA_002288965.1 of Xylaria sp. MSU_SB201401. Lineage (NCBI taxonomy): Eukaryota > Fungi > Ascomycota > Sordariomycetes > Xylariales > Xylariaceae > Xylaria > Xylaria sp. MSU_SB201401. Next base: position 10,960 of record NPFG01000515.1, read on the forward strand.
ATTAGACGTATATAAAAGAGTCCACTTCTAAGGTCTTAAATAAGAAGATAGCTTAGGCTTAGGCTAAGGTCCTATTATTATAACACGACCCTTATTTATTATTATTTTAAAGCGATTAATAAGATCCCGCTACCTAGTAAAATAACTCACTAATAGCGCAAGATCTAAAGTTAGCCTTTAAAAGCGCTTTTAAATCTAAAAAATATATTTGCCCTCGTCTACCAGCATATAAAGCTAGACACCCTTTTTTTTTTATATAATAATATCACTATATATAGCAGAGCCCTATACTTCCCCAAGGCTATATACTTAGATATAAAAAATAGGTAAGTTCTAGTAAGCAAAATATATAATAGTTTATAGGTTATTACAAATTAGTAGGGATATATGCAACTAGCACTAGGATTTTAAAGTAAAGGTAGAAAACTTAGATTTTAAGATAAAGGTATAGAAATAGAAAAGGTTTAGTCGGGATTTTAGCATAAGCCAAAATACGTTTTTAGTTGGGTAAAACGTTTTATCGCTTATAATATACTTAAATCGCTAAATTTTAAAACTCTAGCCTTATATTAGTATATTATTTAGACCAAGAGTTGTAAAACTAATATCGGTATATACCTAAAGTTGTATACTATTATATAGCGACAATATTTTCTATTACACTTTTAAAAGGTTAAAAGCCGACCTAAAAGGGTCCCTATTCCTAAAATATACTTGTCAAATACCTAGGTAGTCCTTAGCTATATATATCCTGTCTATATTAGCAGCTGCTTTAGTGCTTAATATAAGCTATATATTATTATTAGGTTAATTTGCAAATAAGGCTAAATACTGCACGCTATTAATTACGATATAACTAGCCTAAATCCTAACAAGTATATTAATAAAATAAATACTAGGTTAGGTAATTAGGAAGCATACTACTATTATAGCATATATATATATAGTATTAAGCAACTATAAGGGCAAGTTTTAGGAGTAGCCTATATAGGCCTAGTTTAAAAAATAATATAAAACTTAATTATATATGCAATTAAATCCACTAGCGGCACCGTTATTTAATAGCTATTAATAGCTCAAATATATATATAAGCGTATTAAATAATGCTTTAAAGGGGTTATTAGCTATAAACGCTTTATACTCGGTATAATAAACAAATACCTTGCCGTCTAAGTAGGCGCACTCTCTTTAATAATAGGTAAATATAATTAATATAAACTTATCCTAGGTTTAGTATTAGCTAAAGCAAAATGCTTTTAAGGTCTAGGACTTATAAACTAGAGTAGTTAGCATTTTTATAAAATAAAATAGGGTTTTAATAATACTTATTACTATATTTTCCCCTGCTATTAACTTAAAGCGATAAAAACTACACCTAAAATTATAGCAAAAATAAATATTATCCGGCTTATTTATTTTATAGCTAATTATTAAAAAAGTAGAACAAAGTAAAAAAAGCAGGCTATAAAAGATTTATATATATTTTAGTATAATATTCTTTACTTTAAATACTTATTATATGCAAGGCATAGAGCTTTTTAAATACTACTTAATAATTTTATATTAGCCCCTATTATAGTATTAAAAACTAGGTACCCTAGCACTTAATTAGCAAACGCTATAAAATATACATAGTTAGCACATTTTTATTATTCTAGTTTAAAAATACTACTAGGTACTTAGGTATAAAAGATTAGCCAGTTTATACCCCCGGCTTTTTACAAGTATAATAATTAGTATTTTTATAATTTATATACTAAGCTTTCTTTCCTTTATAATCGATCTTTTTTTAATAATTTTTTATTATCTTTAGCAATTAATCTCTTTTGTTTATAAACTTATATTTTCCTTTAACGCGCTATAGATATACTTTTTCCTAGTTATTTGCAAAAAGCGTTACTTAAGTTATATATTAAGCTAATAATCTAGTCTTAGCTTCCTAAGTATTAATCTTTATTAGGTTAGATTATTAATAATCTTGCCAGGCAAATTCAGCTGGTAATTATAGCAAAAGAGGTGCTACTTAAGTTACAAATTGCTATCTAACTTAGCTAAACAGTCTAGCTTTAGCTTTAACTCTCTAAGTATTAATCTCTATAAAGCTATACTATTAGTTAGCTTACTAAAGGTCTTTTAATATATAACTTAATATAATAGTAGCTTTTATAATTAGATAATCGCTTATTATAAGCTTTATAATCTTGCTAAAGTATACTACCTCTAAAAATCTATATTAATATATATAGTAGGATTATTTAATAGTAAATTATTAAAAGGAATTAACTCGTTTTTATTACTTTTAATAAACTAGGTATAAAATCCTACCCTTTAAATAGCTATAATATAGATTTTCTATAAATTTTAATTCCCTATCGCCTTTTTCACCATATTAAATATTTGTGCCTTAAGCTCTCTACAGCTTATAGATCAGCGTTTAGCTTCTATAACTATTATTATAGTTAAGGTATAATTATTAGCTTTATAGCACCTAACAAAAATATCTACTCTCCTTTTTAACCCTTTACTATTAAATAAAGCCTTATAGTAAATAATAAAATTAGGATATAGTTATAAAATTTGCTAGAATATAATCTGCTAAAATGCTAAAGCTATATATTTATTATTATAAGCTTTAGCATTTTCAAAAAATTTCTAAAGAACACTATTAAAAATACTATTAAATAAAAGCATGCTAAAAGCTATATTAATATAGCTAAAGGCAATATTAATAAAAAATATACTTTTTTTTAAAAATAGATAAAGCAATTAAAGAGTTTAATAAAAGTTTAAAATAATAAAAAGAGCTAGTTAAGTTTATAATAACTTAAGGCTAAGTAAAAATACTTAAGCTATTATAGTTTTATAAAGCTAAAGGGACCTTAAGATAAATTACTTAACCGAGCTAATTCTAGCTTATTTATAGTTTTAAATTTTAAACAGTTAGTATAACTTTATAAATACTACTTAATATATATAATATTATATTTATATATATATAATATCTATTAAATATATAAAGCTTATCTAATTATTTGTAAAATAGGACAAATAAAAATAAAAGGTAAATAAGCGCCTAAAGCGGCTAATATTATAAAAGCGAAGCCAAAAAAAACCCTGCACCTAGAGATAATAACTTACCGGCTTTATCTACCCATATTCTACTCCCTGCCTTATACCTATCTATTTAAATAGCTTCGCCTAAATATACTTATTTATAAAAGCATTAACACCTGTAGGGTTTTATTTAGCTTTATTTACCTTTAAAATCTATTATAAGACTTTTTCCCTATTTTAGTGCTTATTACTTATAGTTTTATTTATCTAAAGTAATAAAAGTTGGTTTCGCAAGATTATACTAGCACCTACCTATAGGGTTTTTACTATCTATTATAGTACTTAATAAAAACCTAACTAATTAAGCTTTATAGTAAAATTAGATTAATTTCTTTTAGTACTATTAATATTTGTTGTTAGCTTACTTACATATTATTTATACAGTTTCACTTATATAAACCCTTTATATAGACCCGCCTGCTATATAAAGTCTTAGCAATATAGAGCTAGCGTATTTATTATAAGACTTTAGCTACCTTTTAGGAAGGTGGCTTAACCAGGGTCTTAATAGACTAACTTAATAGACCGACTCGATAGACAGGCTAGACAAATAAGCCCGACTAGGGTCTTAACATATAGTCCTACCTATAGAAAACTCCGAGCTAATTCCGAGTTAATTTTAAATTAAAATGCGGTATCTACTCCGCTATACATTATTAAATACTTTAAACAATAGGTAAAAACTGTCTTTATAATCCGTTTTAATATAAAGCTTATTATAGTTTATTATATAATATATATAGATTGCCTATATAAAACGGCATTTAGTCTTAGTACAGTATATAGTCTTAATACAGTATATAGTCTTAATACAGCATATGGTCTTAATATAGCATATGGTCTTAATATAGCCTTCGGTTTACCGTTCCTAGTAAAAGCTTTATTTCCTAACATGATTTTTCTAATGTGTTCAACCTTTATGTGCACTTCTAGAGTGTAAGACAGCGGGTTTCAACTTTAAACACACCAGTTTAGAGCACTCCGCGCCGCTGCATCTAGTTCTTTTGACCGCCAGATTAGTAGTTGGGTCGGTGACGACCAGCGAATCCCTGGTGTTGTATGTTTTTGCGTTTTATATGAATTATCTTTGTCGTTATTTTTGTGATTATTTATTTTACCCCATGTTTTTTTACGTCTCGAATTTCGGAACTAAGTTTTCTTGTTGAGGCTGATTATTGTTGTGTTCTTCACCCCAGTGCAGCATCATGAAGGTCGGTAGTTTCTGTATTCCGCTGCCCGTTACTATATGTCCATAGTACTACAAATTCACTTGCATGGACCGTAAAATGCACCCTCTTCATGCTTTCCCCTTAACAAACCTCTTCATCCCGAAGCCAAAGGGCTGAAACTAGCCACCCAAACATCCATCGTGCCCACCTTCCCCCCCTCCAGCGCCGTCACAGCAGCACCCACCGCATCCTTCGCAGACAGAATCACAGTCCTCAACCTCCCATTTGCCACGAATTTCTCCACTTCACTTGCGAAGTCCTCGCTCATCACGCTCCCGACCTCCCATGACCCATCCTGGAGCCCCGGGCCAGGCACTAAGTTCCTCTCGCGAACGCATTCCCAATGGCATTTGTGGGAGATCTGCTTGATTGCCGATGGGGTTAAGGGAGTGCGCACGTTCTCGGTGCTTGAGTCTTTCTGGGATTCTAGGGTCCCGCGGGCTAGGACTGCGAGGACGTGAGGGAAGGAGGGTGGGTGGGTGGATTGGAGCGCGTATTCGGCGATGTGGATTTGGTGTACCCGGCCGTGCAGGGATGTTAGGATTTCTGTGAGGACGTCTGGAGAGGAGAAGTACCAGATGCAATGGGACAAGACGGCGACGTCCCAGTTTTGGTTTGAGTTTGAGGTTTGGAGGAGGAATTCCTGCGGCGTCCCCCGGTGCCATGTGATCCGTCCGCCCACGGGCCCGGAGGAAAGGTGCGACTGGGCCTGGGATAGCGTGAACGGGGCCCCATAGTCGGGGCTGCCCGGGTCGACGGCGTCTATGAGTCCTGATTCGCCGACGGCTTCGGCGAGGACGGCGGTCGCGTTGCCTTGGCCGCAGCCGAGTTCTAGGACGCGGGCCCCGCGCGGAATGGCCCAGTTGTTTATTAGATGGATGCGGTGCGCGGCTTGGGTGATTTCTATTTCGGGATGGTTTGGAACTTGGAGGGAGTAGGCGGCTATTTGCGGGGCGAGGGATAGGGAGGAGGGGGGTGGGATTTGGTATTGACATTTTTTACTTCCTATGTATGAGTTTTTCTCTATGGTAATGGTAATAATATGGTAGGAACTGGATGTCTATTTCGGTAGGGTTGTATTATATGGATGGATGGGTGAATGCAGCTATATTGACTTGTCGTGTTGCAATATGAGGCGGGGTTGGACTGCTCTAGACTTGTGCGACGGACGTCTAGAGTGAGAGAGAGGTGTCCGTAATCTCACCAATACGTCTTGCTTATCATTCAAGAGCAAGATCAAGTATCACTTTCAAATTCGTATTCATTGCCTCCTGGATAGGTCTGTATTATACCACTTGACTCTGTGAGTCACTGTTTTTGGTCCTTCCTTTCTGGTTAGCGTTCGGAGTCTATCCGGGCGATCATTTCTGGACGTCCGCTTGGATCATCTGCACTTGTTATTTGTTTACATGATGAGCAGAGAGCGTGGGTAGTTGTAAGATTGGATAACGATACGTGTTTACCCTGTTCTATGTAATCGTGCTCGTATTTCATTATCGGCTTGGAAACAAGTTAGAAGAAGCATTTCTCTTATATCACCCTTATCTAGGGGGGTTCATACTCAACATTTTCTTGGATAAAGTTTCACCTTATAAGTAGTTACAAAGAGGAAAAGAGACAGAGAGGAAGACACGTAATTATCGAATTTAGCAGCTGTAAATAAGTCAATGTTTCCGTCACCTGTAATCTCCTCTTGGAAGTCGTGGTTTCACCACTTGGCCACTAGAGCTAGAGTGGCTGACGTAAGCCGCCCATTACGCATTGCTCTATAAGTGACACAGTATAGATTTTACAGTATATATGAAGCTAAATGCACTGTATTTGGCTTGCAATGGCTTGCACCGCCTCGCTCTCGCTCTCCACTTGATGTTTTCATTTACCCAAAGCGCAACTACATGCGAGATGACAGCTTGTAAATACTGCACTACAACTCCAGTACTGTATGTATACAGGGCGGTGTACAGGACTATGCAGGTTTATGTGTAGCACAGAACTGCTAGAGAACGAAGCCAGACTAAATCTATAGCGCCAACCTCGTACTGACTGACTTACATACCTTCAGCAGGTAGGGTAGGTGCACTATCTACCTAGGTAAGTACCTATGTAGTTAGGTACGTACTATTTTGGGGAGGTCCCCACACGGCCAGAGCTGATCCAGTTTACAAGGTGCTTACTTAATAGGTAGGTACTTGAACCTTGCTACTTAAGTACTTGCTTATCCGCCCATAATTGGCAGAGATATCAAGTATCTGAGTACCTACAATCCGGTACCCGTGGAAACAGGAGACCCCCATCTCCGCCGACCCCATTCTTTTTGTCACTGCCCAGTCGACGCATCTGCTGCTAGCAACTAGCAACGTCGTCCACGTACATACGCCGGCTCAGCCTCTTTTTTTCAGCAGTAGTCCGTCTCGTCTCATCTACCTGCATGCTCCCATTCCCGGCAATGGACGCCAGATGTTTGATCTCCTGACTTTGCTCGCTTCCTAGTTTTTCCCTTCCATTTCTTCCCCCTTCCATAATCACTTCTTCCATCGAGCTCTACTCAAGTAATCTCTCCCCTCTCTCGTTTCAGATCCTTCCCCATCCTCCAGCCGTCCCATTATCCGGCACTTCTCGCTAATCGACCATATCGGCTGACTTTCGCTTCATTTGCGACGTCTCCCTTCTACGTTTCATTCGCTTGTCAAAGCCCATACTAAGCGCTAAACGCTCTTTTATCAATACTGCCGAAAAGGGTTCCCCTCAATCAACCACGACCAGCAGCCTGTGAGATACGACCGTACAAGACGGACTCGCCCGTAAAGAGGCAGACACCCGGCCAATAGCTGCACCGTGACCGGAAGAATCGGTGATGGAAATAGGACACACGGTATCGCAGTGAAACATATTGTAGCGAGAGTCACGCCTTTCTTGTACAACTTGGGCGTTCCCTTACCCGTCATTGGCGAATCTGATATTCGTCATCTCGGTTGTCATCGTCGTTCGACAATAGCAGCCTCAAACTCCCATCATTGTTAGCGAACCAGCTTGGATAAACGTTCTCGCGACTAGTCTCAGTCATGGCTGCGAACGATTACTACGGCGGCTCGTCGTCGCATTACAATCGAAATAAATATGAGCCTTCGATCGCTCCCTCCGGTCCTCCACCCTCGTACACCACCAATCAGCCATATCAACCACACCAGCAAGGCACAACGCCGGCTTCACCATTTGAGACAGTCTTTGATGACCATGTCTATCCCACCCAGACACCTTCCCAGTCCCGCCCAACATTAGCCAGCGTGGGAACGAGCCAACAGAGCTTCGCTCATGACACACGGTACCATGGCCCTGGCTCACCCAGCGGCTCACCAGCCGACGATATCCCTCTTCGCCATCACAATAAGCCCCCGGGCTTCCTCGACGACTCCACAGATCACGTCTACGACGCCGATCCGACTCCCCGGAGACGTGGTACGACGGCAAAACGAGGGCTAGGCTTCGGTCAACTGGGCATGTTGGGTTCCGACAAGAAGAGGATCCCCATCGTTGTCTACCTCTTCTCCATCATCCAGATTGCCGTCTTTATCGCCGAGCTGGTTAAGGCTGCCCAGCTGACCGGCTCTCCCATTCAGACCTCACCTACCGTCAACCCTATGATTGGGCCCTCATCACAAGTTCTCATCAACATGGGGTCAAGGTACGTGCCATGTATGAAGAACGTCAATGGCATACAGAACTTCCAGCCTCCCGAGGGCATCAACCCCATCGAGCCAGGTTTCCCCTTCCCTTGCCCGAATGCGACTTCAAACGATTCCAAGTGCTCCCTTTCTGAGCTATGCGGATTTGGTGGCGTACCTAATCCCAAATGGTTGGGTGCCGATGGTCTGGACCAAAAGCCCGAACCAAACCAGTGGTTTCGCTTCATCACACCAATTTTCCTCCATGCCGGGTTTGTCCATATTGGTTTCAACCTCCTCCTCCAACTCACCATGGGCCGCGACATCGAGATTGCCATAGGTTCCATCCGATTCTTTCTCGTCTATCTGAGTGCTGGTATCTTTGGCTTCGTGTTGGGAGGTAATTTCGCGGCATCGGGAATTTCGTCGACGGGAGCGTCCGGTGCTCTGTTCGGCATTATTGCTATCACTTTACTTGACCTCCTCTACTCATGGAGCGAGAGGCGTAATCCCGGAAGGGAGTTATTCTTCATCCTTATTGAGATTGTGATATCTTTTGTTCTCGGTCTTCTTCCGGGCCTGGACAACTTCTCGCATATCGGTGGCTTCATAGTTGGTCTCTCCCTAGGCATTAGTGTTCTTCACTCGCCAAACTTTCTCCGGCGAAGAATTGGCGAAGATCACTTCGGTGGAGTCCCTTACTCGAGTGTCGGTGGAAGTGCTACGACAAGCGTAGCATTCCCCGCCTTCTACCGAAACCCCGTTGGTTTCTTTAAGGGCCGGAAACCGTTATGGTGGGCATGGTGGCTTCTCCGTGCCGGATTTCTGGTCCTTGTCATTGTCGTTTTCATCGTCCTTCTCAACAACTTCTACTCTAACCAAAATCACTGCAGCTGGTGCAAATATCTTAGTTGTATTGTAAGTTTCACCCTTTCTCTCCTCGATTCCGTATAACTGAAAGTAGAGACTAACCTGGTGACGTAGCCTGTCAACGGTTGGTGTGATATTGGTAACATCAACGTCACTTATACGAATGTGACCTCCAAGCGCGACTTTATATTCACGCCGCTAGAACAAATGGCCAAACTCTAAGCCGACAGAGTCAACGCGTTTTCATCAAAACACATTTGACACGCCCTCAATGAATTGTATGATATTTTTTATTAGATGGCATTTCCTGCATGCATAGTACCCAGCACCGCTGTTTTTGTCTTCCTCCGCACTGGATGGAAGAAGCGTCATAAGTGCCTTGGGGCTGTAATTTGAGATATTAGTAACCAGGCCGGGGCTCTTTCTCTGCATATTCTGGCTAGGACGGTTTAGGTTGGAAATTGGGTTCGCGGCGTTGGGACATCCAAATGAATGGACTGAAAGGCATAACGTGAGTAAGAAGATCATATCAGAGTAATTTAATTAACAACTTGTCATTGGAAAGAAAATGATAGGATATCTAGGTGAAGGCTCTTATATTCCGATATAGCTATTACGTAATAAAACGAGATCTACTGCGTTTGTTTAGTCTCTCCCGTGAATGCTCCTGTTGTAGTTGATATTTTGTAATATTGACTCCGTAGGTATAATTAAATATCGGACAAATTGTGGGTTTAGGTTCTTCTAAGGATCTAAATATCACGAACATGTGGTAGGCATTGCTGCTAAGTTCTTATGGAAGCTATTGCTTGCCGGGTTGTCGTGATCCTTTCCGCTAGATGACTTTTATTTGAGGCTCTAGTTCTTATACTTCTACTGCCTTGGAGTTTCGTCTTCTTTCTGCCCGGATGGAATACCCTTGTGTGGTCGATATAAAGAAACGTCTCGAGGATCCGGTGTATTTAGGTAGAAGACGCCGTATACTGCCTGCAGATTTTAGTTTCAATTCATGGGGGGGTAGAGTGACAGGGGTTAGGAAGCCGGGAAGCTGAGGGTAAGGTTAGTCATCTATGACTTGGGGAAACCCATTTGACCTCTCACTTGCTTGGTCACCATTTCCCTAAACTTGTATTAATCTTTTAATCGCCTAGGGAAATATAGATGCTGTATATCTTAGTGGGCAAGCATTGATGGACTCGTGAGGAGTATAACTAATCCACTTCAGCGTATATCCTTTGTGTGAGCATAGAATAATATCTGAGTCCTTTTGTTCTTGTGCTTAGAATTGGAAACACTTGTTGTGCTCTGGAGCCTGGTTATGTATAAGCATATATGTCCCCGTTTCGCTGTCATGTCTTGAGGCAGTGAAACAACATCATACTGCTAGAATATGCTATATACGGTCTTACCTAACCATGAGTTCCAAATGCAAGTGAAAAGAAGTATAGAAGGCTTAGGCATACACATAGCACCTCCTTCTATATAACACCCCCTGCCTCCATTTTCTGGTTCGAATAGGTCGTGATCAGTGAGTAATAGATACACTAAAACAACCAAACGGAAATGAATTACATCAACACTCTCTCCATCACCATAATCAACATGATGACGCGCGCGACTACCTCTTCATACGCTGCTGTTGCTACTACTACTACTACTACTCGCGCCGCCACCGATCAAATAAGCAAAAAATTCCATCTTCCCTCCAGAACGGACAAAAGAACGCACGCCTCAACAATGTTCGGCACGACGGCGTGGAATCTCGCCTCCAATATCCCGTTCCGATGGGTCGAGTTCCACGTCAGCATTTTTGAGGACTGGATTCGAGTGAAGGGGGCTGGTGCCATGACGGCTGATCTTGTCCCGCTGTTACGGCAGTTGGATCTCGATGGGTATGAGGATGTGAGGAATAAGAGGGGGGAGTGTGTGCATGATTTGATTGTTGTGAAGGTCCGGAGGAAGATTGCGAGGATCAGGGATGAGGTTGTTTTAAAGGGGTTGGGGTCTTTGAGGGAGAGTGGCGCAAAATCTGCGGTACCTACTTCGTTCCAGGCTGTCGGCCATTCTCAGGAGCGGAAGGTAAAACCTGAGCCGACAAACAAATTCTTTGCCCAGGAGGCTAATTATATGCAACATCCTGAAGACCGGGTTGGCGGTAATACGAGTTTAATGGATCATTTGAACGCGGCGACCTGGACCGCCAACACTCAGGATCTAGCTCAGAATCCCCCCAATCTCATCTCCACAGAGGCAAACGTCGATCAAGGTGGGTTGTCGAGCTATCTCGCAGCCTTGGGCTTAAATACTTCCAACAAAGACCCCTTCAAAGTTCACGACGCAGCATCACACACAGGACACCACCCTACACAAGCATCATCGCCGCGTACTTCCCATCGCGTAGCTGTTGGCCGCAATACGAGAACAAGCACGAGAAATAAGAAAGACCTTGAGGCTTGCATTGAGAAGTTGAGGCAAGATATGAAGGAGCTCGACTTGGTAATTCACCGGCTGCCGGAGGATTCTGATAGCCTTGCCTTGGAGACTGCTGCGCATGATGTTGGTGTCGAGATCGATCAAGTGGATAAGCTTTTTTGTGAGTATATTACTCGTTGAGGGGGGTTGAGGAGGAGAGTGATGTCGCTTGGGGGAGGGGAGTTTACCGAAAGATGTTTGTGTGTATTTATGTTTCAGGCTATGAGTACCATATATTTATGAGTGGTGATGGTGTTTCAGGGTTAGACACAAGCATCTTACTCATTTCCTGTTCACATGAGATACGTGAATATATTTGATGAAAGCATACATTTGGGGAATTTGTCCCGAGTTACTAACTTGTGCTACCTCGTACCTGTCCTATACGTCCGACCACACGCCGTGCCGTTCGTCCTCTCAGTTGAATGTTGGCTTATTTAGTATTTCACGCGTCCTTCTTCAGCACCAACTATGTGCCGAGTTACTAACTTGTGTTACCTAGGGCCTGGTACGTAATTATGTCCGACCAGACTTCATGCGTCCCTGTTCCGCGTCAACTAATTACTTGGAGAACTCCGTGGATCGAGAACCCCGGACTGCGCGACCCCCTTAGTCACGGACGCCGCCAGCGCGCTCCAGCTAGTCACCATGTTTCCCGTTTGAACGAGGGTATTCTTCTCCTCCTCTAGCTGTTTTCTCTTGGCTACGAGGTCACTGTTGGTAGTGGCTATCGCGCTCTCTGTTTTGTTCATCTGGTTGGTTAGTGTGGCGAGTTCATCCCTCAGACCGTTGAGGTTCAGTGACAGCTTGTGTGACTCCCTTATCCCCGTCCGAGCGTGCTCGTGCTCAGTCTCATGGTGCGGAGTCAACTGTGGATCGCCGTGGGACATCATGGCGGACTTGCGGGCTTCGAGGCGTGCTTTCAGGCTTGCCGCGAGCTCCTCCCCCTCGTGCTCGATATTCTGCATTTTTCTGACGCCATTCTCAAACATGGCGATGTCTTCCCTCGTCAGGTCTTCTCTCTCCTTCAGCTGTTCTTGCTGTTGAAGTAGAATCGTATGATCGGTCTCCAGGCCCTCGATGCAGCGAGATGTTTCGTGGGCGCGATGGTATTGCTCATTGTACTGTTTCTCGAAGCTCTGACATGCCCGCGCAATGAGCGTCACAATGGCTCTTGCGTACTCGGGAGAATCCTCCGATCTCGATGGCACGTTGAATACGAACTGTGACGAGTCTGGCGTCTCGGTTGCTGTATCAGACAGCGCCATAATCTCGAGGCTTTCTGTTTCGCTCTCTTGCAACTTTCGCCGTTTGGTCTGCGGCGTGTAGCCCATCAGCTCCGCGAAGTTGGTCGGAGAAAAACAAGCCTCGGCACTGGGTGGACGAGACTGCGCCGAACTCCATTGGCTGGAGTGAATGATGCGGTCGGGGTCTGGTTGTCGCTGGCCACGAATACGACGTCTTGTGCAGTCGTTGCTTGGGCTCCGGGTGTGTTTGGCTGTTCGGGAGATACGTGGGCCTGTGGGCGGGCACGCAGGCACTCAGCATGCGCGTCTATAATAGTTTGGTTGGTGATGGGGCTCCTGTATCTCTCAAATATCTCTCTAACTTGCCCGAGAGAGGCAACCTCGGCGAGCTTAACTAGCTCATTGAGCAGTAGCGGCGACCATGTCCTGGGATGCCTTTGAGATTGCGGTGGGAACAACTCTGTTGGGCGAATCCCCCATTTATGTTGGATTTTGTTGATCAGCCATTCATAGTCCTCCGGCAACCGCTTGTTCGATTTATAACCGTTTGATTTAGAATTTCGCACTCGTGCTGGCATGGCGAATCCAGAGAAGAGACAACTTAAACAGGATAAATTTATGAAACGATTGAAACGTTGCGCAGATAGAACTCGGCTCACGTAACTCGAGAGACCCGGGGGCGATCGTTAATATTCTTTTCTAGGGACACCCAGATATTAGCACGGGTTCACTATTACTCGAGAGTGAGATCGGCATGATGTAAGTAATTGACTGCAAGAACAATAATTATGAGATGTGATAGCTTGTCCCTTATCACGCCACCTCGTTATCTGATGCTACCTCCTGGTCGAGGATGTCCGGATGCACACTCGTGTAACCTGACATACCTGCATTTGTCTACTACGATTAGGTGATAGTAATGACAGCTCAAATTAAAGACCCCAGCTGCACGTCGATGTTACGGGTACATAGTTCTAGGTTTTCAGGTACCGGTTGGTATCTATCACGGCATCCTTGAGCTATGCCAGGAATGGAAGTTCTCGCAGCTTGCCTACTCGATGTCAAAGATAGTTTCCAGCCATGTGAAACATTGATGAAGATACATCGAATAATTGAAACCCTCTCAACCATACCCGCACGCCTCACACCCCCGCTCCTCACAGTATAGTTTCTTTCTCCTTTCCCGCTCGCTGTGTAGGCTACAAGTTGGACAGGAGAGGACGTATTCACATATTGCAGGTAGGACGGCCTTGGGCCTCCTCGGATTAAGAATCATGTATGATGAAATCCATGTTACTAAGCCGTTAAGGACCCTAATATTGACACATTAATTACCGACTATCGCATGGCATGATTTTGTAAACAGGAACTCGGGTATAATACGTGGTTAAACTTCCAAAAGCGCGATAAGCTCACCCACCCCCCAACGACCCAGTCTATCTACGACCCGGCCCCTGTCCCATACAACTCCATACAAATTTACCTAAACTAGTATAATTAATAACTAATTAACAAAAAATGCTAGCCACTTTAAGCTAGCTTTATAAAGTTATTTAGTACTTATTTTTATTTATATAAAAATTTTTAACTTTAAACTTAAAAC